>MU277700.1:24615-44967 GCA_022385805.1 Pilatotrama ljubarskyi | reverse complement strand
GTTGGGCGCTCCTGGACTGGGTTGCAACTTAGCCACCGACTTCTCGCTTGGACCTCCGCCCTTGGCTGCGCAGCCCTGGTACGCAAGTCCGTGTCCTTTGTCCTCCTTTATTCTTTGCTATATTTGGGGTACTATACCACGCCGCACCGGTGGCTAAAAACCAGATCTTATAAGGCCCCCAATCTGTGGTAAGTTGAGTGCGTCTCCTCTCTCCTCGCCATCATGGCTGACATTTCCCTCAACGCTACGCCTGCGCGTAGGATCATCCTCAGCAACAACTTCTCTGCCTCACAGACGCCCAAGACCGCTACTATCAAACGTCAGCTTCGCCAGACCATGATGCACAAACTGGTAAACTTCCCACTCGACAAGATGATGGCCGAATGGCTACCTCCTCGAGGCGAGGAACCCGACGACCGTGTATTCGACCAGCTGTTCGACGCCGTGCCCACAGACAAACTTGAAGCTGACATGTACGCACCATTGGTATGTCTGGTCGAATTTGCTTTGTCGAAGCTGTGACTGACCAGCCTCAAGGTGAAAGCTGTCAATGAGAGCGGCATACTTGGAGATTATGAATTTTTTGCCACTGAGTCAACCCCAGACAGGGCAGATCCCTCGGGAAGGAAGATCGACTGCGGGATGTACGCTAAGGAATCTCGCCCTACCACGGACAAGCGCACCGACTGGTCCACCATCGAGCTTTCTATCGAGTGCAAGATCTCTGACAAATGGGACGATCCATTTGACGATCGTACCGGAATACCCTTCTCAGATCGGCGCAGGGACAATCTCGGTCAGATCATGAACTACTCCACCCTCGTATTCGAGCGTCAGCAACGCACACATCACTATACGCTCATCATCTTCGGCAACGATGCGCGTATCGTCCGATGGGACCGCTCTGGCGCCGTCTTCTCTCCCGTAATCGAGTACAAGAAGAACCCCAAGGAACTTGGTCTTTTCCTCTGGCGTCTCTCCCACGCGTCAGCCGACGAGCGCGGTCACGACTCTACCGCTTGCCGCGTTCTCCCGAAATCGCAACATCATAAGCTCATGTTGAAGTGCGCGAAGAAGAAGCTGTCCGAGGGCGATCACGCGCGGGAGCTGTTCGCCGAATCTCTCGTCGCCGACTGGCCTTGGTGGAAGCTGACGGTCGGCGCGGACAAGGAGCGTCGTGAATACCTCGTCGGCAAACCCACGTTCATCGCGCCAGGTGTGGTAGGCCGAGGGACCCGCGGCTATGTCGCGTTGGACCTCACTAACGAAGAACATCCCTTCGTATACCTCAAGGATTGCTGGAGGCTATGGCATCCTCGGTCCGAGCAGGAGGGCGCGATCCTCGCCTACCTCAATGAGAAGGGAGTTGTATACATTCCCACTGGTCTTGTCCATGGCGACGTAGATGAACAACGCACCCTATCGCAAGATATTTGGGTTCGTATACACGAGAGCGCCGACGGATGCCCCTTGAAAACCCACGTGCATTATCGACTTGTCGTCAAGGAGGTAGGCTTGCCTCTGAAGAGATTCCGTACTGGGAAAGAGCTCGTTGGAGTATTCCTGGATTGCTTGATGGGTGAGTGCGATTTCTGTCTTTTTGCAGACATGAGCTCATTACGTGGCATAGCTCATGAAGACGCCTACGAAAAAGCCAAGGTCATGCACCGAGACATCAGCGTCGGTAATATCATCATGGTGCCGAAAATCGTCGACGGGGAGACGATATACCAAGGCTTCCTTACTGACTGGGAGCTCTCGAAGCGATTGGACCAGTATGGTCTGGAGCCAAGCCATCCCGACCGGACGGTGAAGATCTACCATCTTCTGGTATCAGTCGGCACTCGGTAGCTGACAATATATTGCAGGGCACCTGGCAATTCATGTCCGTGAACGCACTTGACCATCCTGGGAAGCAAATGGAACTTGCCGACGAATTCGAGTCGATGTTCCATGCCATGCTATGGTGTGCTATCCGATACCTTCCTCACAACTGTTCAAATGTCGGCGAGTTCATGAATTCGTACTTCGACGAGGGCGTTACCCTGGATCACATGGTGTATATGTGCGGCGAAGCCAAAAGCAAGGCGATCACTATAGGCGAACTCACAATCATCGGTCGCGTGCCTCTTGTCTTCCTTCGTGAGCGTCCCTCTCAGATCGTGGCAGAAGACTTGGCTTCTTCTACGGCGTCCCACTCGGGCACGTCATCTCAGAGTGGGGAAACCCCGATCCCTCAACGGCCCCGCTCCCCTACGCCTATGTCCATGAAGCCGGCCCGACCCTCCGCGCACAAGAAGGAGGAATCACTGGACGCCTTCCGCACCTACACAGACGAGCAACGCCACCCGATCGGAACCATTCTCGACGAGATTCTGAAGTGGTTCTACGCCCTATACACCCTCCGATCTCTAGAGAAAGAGCGGAAGAAGCTGACAACCAACAAGGTGTTAGACTCTGGCATTGACGCCGCGGCGTCTCAACGCTACGCCACGACAGTCCTGGAAAAGCCGAGCAAGCCGAGTGTGTTCAACCGCGAAAGCCTCCAGAAGGATGCGGGCAACCTTCAGAGTCATTGTGCTCTCGGTCACATCTTATACGCGTCCTTGGTCGAAGCATCGTGGCCCGAGAATGACAAGCTGTCCGATCAACTCCATCCGAACTATCGACCGGACAAGCAGACGAAGGTGCGGATGAAGGACACGATTGTGGATAGCGCGAAGGGTAGCATGAAACGCAGCGGGCTCCACGAAGAGACTTTCGAGGTGTCCGACGGCAAGCGGCCTCGCAGCGGTTCTTCTCACTTCGGGGCTTAAGCCCTTGTGTCTCGACTCGTGGACGGAATTCGCCCACTCGGGGCCGCCTCACTCCCTGCTCCACTCCCTGTTGAGTGCTCTCGTCGACCTACGCTTCCCTCCCGCTGGCGATCCGCCTGAAGTCCTATCGATCCACCGTGACTCGCCGAGTCGCGCGAGCGTACGATTCAACCATACCATCTACGTCCTATCTTCCCCGATGCACCGCTTCCTAATGTCTGCTCTCAAACGCCAACATGCTATGATCCATTGTACCTCTTCCATGCACTCTGATACCTCCGTCACTCATACCATAGTCGCTCTATTCCCCCTTAGTCCACTCACTACCCGTCTTACCTGATGTATAGTACTGTCTCGTCGCTATCTCACATAATGTCACACATGCGTTGCAATGTCCCAGCTCGAACGACAAGTCGTACAGAACGGAACGTCCGTTTGAAGCACGCGTCAACAGCAGTACTGGTTGGAGCGCAACCAAAGGTTCTGCCCCCCAGAGGCAGGCCTTCTTCGGAGATCCATTCCCGCTCGACGCTATGTAGCTACTACGTAGACACTGATTGTAGACGCGATGACGAGGATGGTTGAGACGGACGGAGAAGGGAAGAGCAAGAGCACAGATGAGTATCGCCGTCGGTTAGGTAGAGTACTACAGCGTTAAATTATCTACAGTCAGTCCGCACACACAGGATAGCATTTTCCCCCACGACGCTCCAAGACATAGGACTTGCATAGCCCCATATTGACCTTCAACCCGACTCTGCCCATGCGAGACCGACCGATAAGGACGGGTACCAGGAGTGATCGATGGACGGCTCGCCTCATGCGGAGATAGGCACTGGCTTCGACGCGTCGTCCTTCTTGCCCGCCTGCGCCGCCGCGATCGCCTTCTGCGCCTCGTTCTTGCGCTCCTCCATCTCCTTCACCTTCTTCTCCAGATCCGCCGCGCTCGTCGATCCACCCGTCTTCGCCACCTCCGCCCCGTTCGCGGTCGTGCCGTCCGTTTTCTTGTTGAACGACACGCTCTTGTGGGGACTCGGCGCACCCATCGAGCCCGTCTCCGGCGTCGGCACGTTTACCATCCCGCCGCTCGTCGCGAGCCCGCGGTGGAACGTCGTCGGGAGGACGCGGCCCTCCGGGTGCTGGAACGGACACGTCGCGCGCGTGCAGCCAGCGCCGAACCGGCAAGGCTGCGCGAAGTGGCTGGTGGCGGGCTGGCGAGCGGGGTGCGCAAAGGTGCAGCCGGGACGGGTGCATGCAGCGCCATAACGACACGGCACGGCGTTTTGCTGTTGCTGGACAGCGGGGGCGGGCGGTACGAATGTGCTGGGTTTGGGCACCTCGGCTGCACAGAAGAGGTGAGAACAGTGCTCCGGAAATGGCACGTAAGCGCAAGGCTTACCATTCGGATTGAGCACCGCGGGGCTGACGTGCGCCTTGATACAGTCTTTGTCCTTGCAATCCTTCCCCTTCTCGCACGCGTCATTGCTAAGCACGACACCGCTCTCGGGCGTCGCGACGGGCGAGGGATGCGAATACCGGCAGAGCGGGTTCGTGCACTTCAGGCCGAACTTGCAGAGCGTCGGCGACAGAGGCCGTTCCGGAGGCACGAACCCAGAGCGCACAGAGCCCGTGGACGTCGGCGGCGCGATAGGCGCTGGTGCGACGACCACAGATGCGGCCGGGGCAGCGGCCGGTGTCGGTGTTACGGGTTGTGTTGGAGCACCGGAACTCGGTCCACCGTTGCCTGCAGGTGCCTCATTTGTGTGATGGCCGACGTGACCACCCCGCCCACGACCAGCCCCCCGCGTAGGCCCTCCCCGCCCACGTCCTCTACCCCGGCCCCCGGGCCCCTCGGGTCCTCCCTGCGGCATCCCACCAGGCATCCCATTGAACCCGCCCATGTCTCCGCCCATCCCAGGCTGCATCGGCGGGAACGCACCGTTCATGAACTGCCCCTGCGGCAGGATGCCCATCGCGCCCGCTATCTGCGACATCATCGCCATTTGGTTCATCATCAGCTCCTGGAGCATCATCGGGTTCGCCATGCTCATCGCGGCCATGTCCATGCCCGGCATGCCGTTCATGGGGAACGCGCCGTTCATCATCATCATGTTCGGGTCGGGGGAGCCGTTCGTAATGCTGTCTATGCGCGCCTGGACGTCGTCGTGAGGATTGAAGGGTGGACCGTGCCCGCCCCGTGCTGGGCCGACTCGATCCAAGAGGCTGCGTGCGTTGCCACCGCCTGGGCCGTGACCGCCCGGACCGTCGCGAAGCATAGCGCGAGGACCGGTAGGGAGGTCCATGCGTCTTGACTTTGAGGGGGGCCCGGACGGAGAAGGCGAGCGAGCGGAGGCGGTGCGCTTCTGAGCAGAGGGAGAGGTGGAGGGTACAGCTTGAGAGATTGCTCGTTGGTAGATGGGAGCGCCTGCACGGGGCCCGCTTGGTGGTCTTCTCTGTGCGTCGATCGGTAGATGAGGGGGAGATTCGCGTTTCGGGGGTTGAGCTGAGGTAGACGGTTCGGCGGGAACTGGGACTGGGACTGGAGTGGGGGCTTCAGACTCTGGCGCGCCCTTAGCCGCCTCTGCGAAGAGCCAATCGACAAAGCTAGTGTCTGCGAAAATGTCAGCTCTGCACATGCAGCGACCAAAAGAGTACTCACCGAAATCGGAGCCAATTACTTATCACAAACAACGATTCCTCAGTACAGACTTAGATGCAGAGCACGAATGACACTTACAGTCTTCCAATTCTGACGAGATCTGGGCTGGGCGGATATTAGGACGCGTGCTTCGACATACGAGCATGAATACACACCTGGCGTTTTGTTGTTGATGATCATTATAGTGATGTACTCGGCCATGACGGGATCTTTTCGCATGGTCAGCTTTGAGAGTGGTTGAATCTGTTTACACTCACCAGCTTCGGGGCTGAACCCTCGCTTCATTAGCTCGTCTTGGATGGCATTCTGCATGCAAATCAGCGCATGTCGCAGTATAAGCAGCCTCTCAACCTTACCTGCAGCGCAGTGGCACGCTCCGTGCCGATAGTGAGGCCAAACGCCATGGGGTGGGAGGTGCGGGGGTGGTGGTTCAGAGGCAAGGAGGCGTGATGCAACCACGGCTATTGCCACGGTCAATGCGCTGCTGAATGCAATTCACTTCGATTACCAAGCGACTTACACTGGTAATGAAACTGCAGCTACCAGTAATCGGGGTTTCAACAGGTCTTATCTGAGTAAGCTCGAGCAACAATTATTGAAACCCCGACATCACGCGCCCAGGGAGAGCGCCCATGTTTATGACTCTGAGCTGTATACACATTCGACTGTTCGCGATGACATTCTCCTTTCCGAGTCGTTCAGAAGACTTTTAGTATTCTGTAGATACAAATTGCACTCCACGTATGAGAGCGTACGATATGTTTGCAGATCTGACCTGCCGAGTGGCGGTGCAAGGCGAACCTGGCTTGGCCACAGCTGTGGCTGCCGTCATGATGGCTGTGAACTGCAACATGCCTCGACGCAGCAGCTCTTGTCTTCTCCCATTCACAAGACCACAAACACCTTGCGAAGGTCTGCATGACGTGTAGTCTGTACATACAGCTATGCTGCGACTGCTAGCTCCGTTGAAGACCGCGCGTACCCCGACGCTACCCAGGAGTTATTCAAGCGCGCGACTCCGAACTTCAAACGCTCAGACGCTTGCGAATCTCGGCAGTCGACGTCTCAGCAATCATGCCCGTCGTGTACCACAAACTCCAGAAGAAATGGTCCATGCAAAAGTTCAAGCCGAGGCAGTATCAGGCGAGCTTCCCTCCACGCCTGTAGGTCCTTCCATAGGTTGGGGAGGACCCGGAGGCGGCGGAGCGAATGGCGTCAGAGATGCCGTCCTAACAACCGTAGTCGGTGTCATAGTCCGTGAGCACATCTTTTCTCGCATGACCGGTATGCTTTGCTATTATGCGTAGCCCCAGTGACATGTTTTGGATGTCCTCGAAGGCATCCACGACATGTGGTTGGAGTGCGCCGTTGATCCAACTAGTACTGCTAACAACATCCGGAAGACGACGCTGTATCACTACTCGTTCACGAGCGGCCATGATTACTCTTTGACAGAAATAGCCTGATTCCAGATCAATGTGGCATTTTCAACGACATCCCCGCTTTCGTGGCGGCCAGTGCTACGTAGCATGAGGTCGAAAATGGACCAAAATTTCGGATGAGTAGACAGGACACTTGGATCGATCCTCGAGATATCCTATCAGGTACCCTGTGTATGCCCTGAATAGGGCGGTTTACCCACCGGGAAGCAGGGCGGCATTCAGATACGATGAAGAGGATGCTCGCTCGACTTGCGGTTCTCGTCCGTGGTGATGAATTGCTGAGTGGCAGCAGCTATCAGAGACGAGTGATGAGCTGTCAAGTTGTGTCACGGATGCGATACGTGCAAAGTCTGCTCCTGCCAACGTCTCATTGACTTCGTTCTGTGCAAGGTCCTCTCGGTGACCCGGTTCTACGCTGACGCTGACGTGCACCCTCAGTTTTCACAGGTGGTATTGTTTACATGACCTGGTACAAGGAGAACGTCCTGTGGAAGGTGCGGGCATAGGCTAATTGATGAGAAGTATGTGTTTACGACGTCGCCTCTCTGTCAGATCGAGAAAGCCTTCGCCGCCGGGTACGATCCTGCGCTCGAGCTCGCTAAAAACACCATCAAGAAGCCACAAGAAACGTCCCCATCCACAGGGACAGAAGAGCTTGAATGGGACCTCGAGGGCCCCTGGACGCAGCACTTGCGGCGCGAAGAGCAAGACCTGATTGACCGCATCATACAAGGGAGGGAGGTCGGCCACTACTTCATCCTGCTCGGTCCCAAGGTGCGCATCGCCGTGGTCATCTCCGCTGCGGGCGAGCCCGGCGTTGATCATTGCCTCTTGTGACCCTCAGGGCACGGGCAAGACGACGATGATCCTCGACGCGATGCAGGCTGTGCAGGCCGAGGGTGTCGCGATGTGCGACGCCCATCCGGACCTGGAAGTCTTCCGCCTGCGCTTGGGAAAGGCGCTCAACTACGAATTCAACGAGGACACGCAGACGGGGCTGTTCCAACGCCGGGATCCGCGAGAAGGTCAGTCTAGGGCCGTCATAACCCAATCGAAGTTGATTGTAATCCGCCATCTATCCTCCGTAGGCGGACCTGCCTTAGATATCGAACGAGGTCGGTCACGGGCATAGATCTGTGCCATTTACCGGGGCTGATGAGGTGCATGATGTAGCACTGAACAAGCTTGAGAAGGTCGCGCTCCGGCACGCGAAGAACACGGGCAAGCCTCTCATTCTGGTGCTCAACAATGTGCACTATTTCAACCACGATGACGATGGCCGCAACATGCTCCTGCAGTTCCAGCAGCGCGCAGAAGCATGGGCCGCGAGTGGTAAGTGTCTGCCTTCAATGATTGTCTTTGTCACTCACGTACTCCTGTAGGTATCCTGACGATGGTGTTTAGCTCGTGAGGGATCTTTGCTGCTGCGCCGCGTCAAAAAGGCAATGGCTGACTGATCTGCAGAGATGACTTCTGGCCGTTCTTCGTCATGCGTAAGTGATTTACAGACTCGGACTATGAGGTCTGACCGTCCGCACAGGCAAGAACGCTAGCAGGATGCACGTAAGCAACTAGTCGATTCGTCTACTGTTTGATGCATTTTGTTCACTCCCGTTCAGGTCGTCTCGGTATACGATCTTTCCGCCCACGACGCGTTGACTGCGGCTAGACGCATGCGGCTGAACGCACGACAGAAGAGAGAGTCGCCCGAGACGCTCACCGAAGTCGTGAAGATCGTCGGCGGTCGCCTCACCTACCTAGGCAAGGCTACGAAGGCGCCGGACATGGTCAAGCACGCGCGGCACATGCTCGCCGTCGAGAAAGCGTGGCTGCTCAGCCAGATCGGGCTCATCCCGGACTGCGACGACGACGTGATGGACGAACAGAAGTGGAGCTCGTGTTCGTGGCTCCTTTTGCGCGAGTTTGTGCGCAGGCATGAGCAGGAGATGGAGAGGAAGCGAGAGGAAGTCGCTTGCGGGGAGGCAAAGCCAGAGGAGTTGGACGAAATTCCGCTGCCTCGTATCTCTTACGTGCGTCTTGGTCTAGATGTGGTCGGGTTCCTTCACTGACCGTTCGCCAGTATGAATGCCGTCAGATCATGACTCGGCCTGACTTCATGGATGGTATGTGTATGCGGTGGTTTACTTGAGCCCTTCTCACTCCGGCGTTTACTAGAACTGGATCGCAAGAACATCATCGCGATTGATGTAAGTCTCGTTCGTCCACATGAAACATGTCGAATGCTCACTATGCACGCAGATCAACCATGATGTGACTCCGGACTCGTGGCTTATCCTGCATGCTGCGGAAGAAGTAGTGCACGAAGAAGGGTTTGACGACTTGTTGGATGGTGTACGGGACAGAGTGGACGAGATCGAGAGCTTGCACCGTACTAGGGAGCTTACGGTACGCGTTTTCACTCCCAAGCCTCGCGTTTTCCGTACCGTTATCGTCCGGCCGTTCCTCACTGCTATGGTTCTTCACAGTTCAAGGACGTCGATGCGGGCGATCGCATCCGGCTCACAGTCGATAAAGGCGGCGCACGTCTGGTATAGGGCTGCACGAACAATACACTCGTTCCCCGTTTCATGTTCAGCGCGACTCCACTAGTACTGTTCGCGACTAGCCTCGCGCGTTCCTCTGAAATGAACTCGCCAGTGGGGCTCGCGGAGTGCGCGACCAACGTGCTCGCAATGTTTCGAGGTCCAGATGCCCGTGAGTGCCACTTGGCCCGCGAATCCCTGGGCAGAGAATGGGGGTCGTTCCCATGACAGATCTCCGTCGATCCCTCTCCGGACTCTCCGTTCCCTCCTGGCCAATGACATGCTCCCGTCGCGCATCAAGGGCCTCTTTCGTGCCGCGAACGCACGCGGGAAGTATTCCCGCCGTCTTCTCGAGCGTGTTCGAGCGTTCTTGCGTGCGGAGTCTGCTTTTCTGTCCCTTGTGTGCCTACGACACTCACGATACCACGTCGTGCGGGCCGTACGAGCCTAAGCCGGAGTAATATAGCGGAGCTCGCGGAGTCTATGATAACTCACATACTAGCACTATGCCACTGGCGAGGTGGGTGCAAGTGAGAACACCCATTCACACTAGGACAGACGCGCTGGGCTCATCGGAACGGTGCGATCGGCTGGTGTACACTCCGCCTATCAGGTCATCTGTGCAACTCAAAGCCACGCCTGAGCGCTGATTGCTCAGTCTCAAGTCACCTAGGCCTATCGACCCTACGTAGAGGAGCAGCGTATCGGCTCCACGTCGTCCTCCGGCAATTCATCCGCAGAAGCCATCGGACCATCCTCCGAGGAACGCCACGATCAGCGACGCCGGCGAGTGTACCCTGGGTTCGAGGGTGCGTTCGCTGCGCTACGTCGGCGTGTGTCTCCGTCCAGGGTAGATGGCGAGCATCGAATGCTGGGTCTTGGGCGGTCCCGGCTCCTACCGCCTGGTGAAGACACATTGAACCATTGAACACTCATATCATAGACCTCAGCTTCGAAGAAGTCTACGTTCGTACGCAAGGTGGCATTCTCATAATCCATATTGTGCTCAATTCCTGCAGTACTGAACACACGCGTACAAGCTTTCGAAGGCTACCCAGCCTGTACCGCCAACTCCCGCAAATTGCATACTATCCGGGATCGAGCTATGGCTGCAATACACGTCTTCTCCGAAACTGGACACGCCCTTCGCATTTGCGGTAAGAAGCTCTGTAACTTCTCATGCATGCCCGCCGGTGGGCCGCGGTAGTCTGTTCGTAGCGCGCCTTCGAATCGCAGGCCCTCGGATGCCACAGCCTACCTCTCCGCCGGAGCTTGCATATTGTGGCATCCCATGCTATCGAGAGACGCTGCCGCTCCGCCCTATGAAGCTCGATATGGGTCCACTGCCCATCTATTTGCGGCGACGCTGATCATGGGGCACGGCCAGCTGGCCAGGCCTGCAGCTCCAGCTCCGAAGATGTGCGTCGCGGCATAGCGCGTTATGGCGCTAGTCCGGGCTCTATCTGCCACCTCGATCTGTGCCACGACTGGCTCGAGCTTTTGAGTTATGATGAGCCATCATGTCTCCCCGAAGGCCATGAAAGGGAAGTCTCGGCATAAGGACTTTGGGAGGTGCCTGCCCGGAGGAGGTCTCCGAGTTCGCACAGGTCCGGAATGCTGCAGCCCATGGCCACGGCCTCTATCGCACTTCAGCGTCTTCTCTCGGTATGTAAGACAAGCTGATGAGGTCAGCACTCACCTTGCGCAGAATATCATCACGATGGTAATCTCAGATGTCGCGTATCTTGATTCTTCAGACAGAACACTGTTCCGCCACCTGCTCTTCATGCGAACGGAGGTGAAGATCCTTGCTTGTGCGTTCTGCTAGTGTACACCTGGACCCTTCGTAGCGTCCTCATGGTCAACTTCCCGATGTCCACTAGAAACACAGCGGATTGCGACTTACAACTCTGATAGGCAGTTTGACAAATCCTCCAAACCATATACAGAACAAGAACAGTGGTCCGCATTGCGGTACGTCTCTGTGCTTCCATTCCAAGGGCCTGCGGCTGTCGGAGGGCCCTGCACATGCACTGTAGTGCATATCAGACCACAACAGGACGAGAACGAGAACTCTCCCGCGACAACATGATAAGTAGACTCTGGGTGGCCGCGAGGCGGCAGGGCGCTTCTCCCGCGACACGCCACCACAGGAACCCACATACCAGCCATGGAATAGTACGTGCTCAGGTTCTGGGTACTCGACCACACCCCTTCGAAACCCAAAGACGGCGGCACCTTTGGAATGGGCCGCGGAGGTATTTCTACCCTGAGGGTCGTGATGCTAACCGCATCGTGGTGATGTCGACGCGACGGCGTTGTCAGTGTCCTCCAAAGAACATCTGCCAGAGGGCATCGCAATGAGCTATTTGATGCGCCCAGAGCGAGTGTTGAGACAAGGTTCCTTACCTCCGGACCCTAGTACGACTGCGCAAGTCTTGCTATGGTCGACCAAGGCGGCAAGTAAGGAGCAGGAACACCCGGAAACTAGTCATCGCAACTGACTTGGGACCATGTGGATTCGCGCGTTCTGAGACTGAAAGCTACTGCAGCGCAGATTGCCTTTATTAGGAAGCTCGCGTCTGGTAGCGACCATTCGCAGTACGCGTCACGAAGCGGTATTAGGAAGAGAACGGATCAAAGTGATACGTCCAACGCCGGTAGGATATGCCGCCGTACTAGCAGTTTCATCCCGATCTTTCGCTGCCATCCTGGACAGTTCAACCTGGGAGTATGACGCCACAATCGCGCCGCGCTCGACAGCGCTGGGTACGCATCAGGGTCATGGAATGACGGCCCATGCAGCATCACGAGAGGTACAACGACGTACTCGAGAGTGCCACCGCAATGATGAGGTGGCAATGAGACCCTTCATATTGAGAGTCACCTAGACACAGCGTAGCGTGGACAAGACAGCGAATGTGGTGAACGTTTCGCGAGCGGTCGCCGGTGGTTCTGAAGCTGTACTTGGAATGATGTCGCTACACGCCATGGAAGCTCCTCTACCTCGCGAAGAAAAGGCGCAGGCTCTGATGAAGGCCTTCGACATCATCGGTGGCGAGCCTTGGGCCAGTGACAATGCAGTTCTGGGAGACTGCTCCATGGTTCTAGGCAGTCGGATGATCTGGCCATCTGTTATGCCATTCATCGGAGATCGTACGTATTTGGGGCGGACAGCATCAGCGTGGCACATGAGCTAGTACTGATTCAGATACGAAAGCGAGTATACAGGGATATGCTACATACCTGCTCACTTGCGCTGTGCTCTGAGTACACCACGTTCGTATCGATGCACCTCTGTGACGTCAGGAAGCATAAGGAAGGGCGACTCCCAGCCCTGGCGGACTGTCGGGATGAGCCTGCTCACGGAGAACCCGGAGGCTCAGGTGTCATAGCAAGAATGGCGTCATCTATTCAGCGGCGGAGACGGGAAAGATTACCTCGAAATGTCACCGTCATCGCATGGGAGGCCGAGATGGGCCGCTTCGTGCACCGTCTCAGTGCTAGGGAGAGCACGGCGACTGCGCAGTCCCGTAACGATGACGCTGAGAGCCTGTGCTTACAAGTGTGCGAGCGAGCCGTCCGAGAGCCCGAGACAGCAGCACGCTAGGCTTGTTCGAACGGATGTGTTCTGATTGATGTTGCGAAGTGGAAGCCGTCCGATGCCTGCCTTCGACGATAGCGCATGGAAGGCGGCAGGTGGCTGGTACTCGGCCACAGTGCAGCGCGAAACGCACTAAACTGCGGCATCGGACCGGGCCTGATCATGCTTGGCTACAGCAGTCGCTTGTTTCGAAAGCGGTCAATGTGTCGGTCATGACGGTGGCTTAGACCATCTGGTACGCGGGATGTGGATATTAGTGGCGACTGAGCAGCTGAAGCGATGGCACAGTACTGATGAGAGCCATGGGTAAATATCGCTTGGAGAGTGCGGTACCGCCGACCAAGCCGTTGCGGGGTTATGCGAGTCAAGCCCGCCAGTTTCGGGCGTAGTGTGAAGCGCCCAGGCACTGGCGTCTGACCAGAGTTCAGTAGACGCGTGTACAGGCGCTTGGAGTCTGGACCCTACAAGGGAGCGCTGAGCGCTGAGCGCGAGCGAGTGCCGAACCTGGAACAAGTTGGGTCACCGCTCGAAGTTGGAGAAGAGTGTGCGCGTCAGAGAAACTAGTCATATGTTCCACAATGAGACGATGGGGGCTGCATGGTGGCGAGCAACCAAACCGCTGGCCCACATAGCGAAATCGTTCGTCTGGTGTCGATGCCGCGTGCCACCACTGTTGAGAGCCAGCCTCCCCAGTGAGATGCAATGTCAAAATGTCAAGTATTCAAGTGCGAGGTACAGATTGTGGAAGACGTACGAGTGAACCGCAGTCACATGGACAGCCTGTCTCTTTGCCGATTACGGTTATGGCGATGATCCCTTGTACTTTCCTCTTATGAACGGCGCGAGAATCGCCAGAAAGAGGCGGCTAAGACGGTTGGGAACACTGGGAAGTAGAACAGGACACCACTGGTCCCGGCCGAAGGATGCCGCAAGGCGTCTTCCTTGAACTTACACCGCCGCACAGCTTTCCGGAGGCCTCAAGGAAGCTGCGCAAGAGCGCACGTCCCGAAGGCTTTGAATGTTTCCCCGTGTGTCGATTTGCCACCTTTGTATCGATGAATGTGACCAATGTCCCATACGGCATAAGTATTGTACTTCAGCACGAAGAAATGCTCGCCAGGACAGGCAGCGAGGGAGACTCGCGTTCAATCATACCGCATTACTTTGCAAGGCGTCCACGAGCGAGTGCTCATCCGCATCGAAGTAGATTCCGAGATGTGCGGCATCGATCCAGCAAAGACACGATATGGTTAGCTGGCACATTCGTGAAGAAATGAAGCCTCTCAAGCTCCGGGACATGAGACGTTTCTTTGCGGAGGTTTGTCATGAAGGTCGGAGATATGTACGTTCCGCGGTCGGAGCGAGGGAGAGTTCACGCAATGCGAGGTCGGCCGGAAAGAATTCATTGTCGGACGCGCTATGGAGTGACTGTAAGTATAGTCAGTACTGTACAGAGACAAGTGGGTCCGTTGCACGCTGTTTCCGGGCTGTTCGGGCGGAGCTGGGATCCACGGAGGCTGACTAAGCTGCTCCGGCGTGCTTTACTGGGCCCGGGGCTGGACCGCCTCACTGTCAGCACACTGTATTCAACGCCTCATGTCGGGCTCCGACCGACCACTCCATGTCATGCTGGGCTCGCCGAGTCTAAGTAGTCCAGGTTCAGGGTCAAGTTTATCTGACTGGGTAATGTGTGAAATGCGAGTCATTCTGCTCGACCTCGCGACGGCTGAATACAAAGCCCGACAGAGACTCGAATAGCCCAAAGCCTCGCGGCTGAAGACTCATCGTAGCAATCCAACCCGGCGGAGCCACATCGTGTTCTATCGGCATCACAGCGGCGCTCTACCTGGGAAACACCGCGTCCCAGCCTTCGTCGTATGACGACGTCCGTGCGGGCACCTGATGGGTGCATATGGGTCCACACGCGGTCAGGACGTGCACGCGTGATCCCGTTCCGCCGTGGGCATCATCTCGAGCGGACGGCCTACGAGCAGACTGGTTCATCTGTCAAAGGGATCATCTGATGGAGGTGCGTCAGCGTAAGTGTCTGCTCTATCTGGGTCTCGCCTCAAAACATGCGCGAGGAAATTTTCTGGCACTGTGATCGCAGGTCGGTGCTGTGCTTCACTTACTCGCCTCTTTCGCAGGGGTGCGGTATTCTTGAGACGTCGGCATTGACAGATGCGAGCGCGAGAAT
Source organism: Pilatotrama ljubarskyi (assembly GCA_022385805.1). Lineage (NCBI taxonomy): Eukaryota > Fungi > Basidiomycota > Agaricomycetes > Polyporales > Polyporaceae > Pilatotrama > Pilatotrama ljubarskyi. Next base: position 29,706 of record MU277700.1, on the reverse strand, counting down.
GCTCCGAGGCATTCCGTTCTGCTGTGTGACTGAGCGAGAGATCGTCGTAAGTTGACAAGGCTGTCGAAGTTTCCAGGGGGTTTACGGTGCTATCAGCACAGATTGATCCTACAGGACCACCAACGGTGAATGATGCCGTCTTGCGCCGTTAACCTCGTCACTACTGCAGGACGCGGAGCTTGATGGAACGCCCCAGAAGCAAGCAGGCCAGTACAACTACCGAGAGGTCAACAAGAGCTGCTTACTTCTTAGCCGCTCCACGCCCGCACGCGTCTACGCACCACATTTCCGAGGCGTCAACAAGGGCACAATTGCTCCTCTAGACAATAGCTGAAAACGGAGCATGGAGAAACGAGACACGTACGTACTAGGTACGCTCACCGCTCACTGGGCCCGTTGCGAGACGGGACCCGGGCAGTCGCTGTCCATCAAATGGCATCAATATTTTTGTGTCCTCCACGCGTCGCGGCTTGTTCGGGAGGACGCTGGACAGTCGACTCGTACGCATAGGGTCAGGGCAGGGTCGGCGCGAGACGATCACGTCAAGAATCATATAGCGATGCACGTCAGGCTAACCCTGTATGTGTCCTTGAACGCGGTCAGGATCGAGCACTCCACCGAGGTGATCGATGTCTTGTCGCCTTCTGCGCTTACTGTACGTTGACTTGGCTGAGTTACAAGTACTGACACGACGCCTTCAGAGTGAGGATTGAGTCACCGAAAGATCTGTGCGGGACGTACGACGGGCAAACAGGCGACCTCGGACACATGACATCCTTCGGCCGAGGGAAGTCGACCGTGGAATGCAGCGAAGCTCAAACCGAAAGACGGCGTGTTGACTCGAAGGCGCGAGCGGAGTACCACCAAGACCGTGCCTGCGGCAGGAAGGACACGCTGCTTGGAGCGTACGTGCCGAAAGTGACAACCCCGGGGTGTACTGCGCTCGAACGGGGAGGAAATGCGGTCGTAGAGGCTGTGAGGTGTATACACTCGGCGCTGCCAGGGCCACATACAATGAGGTGAGGTGGGAGGCAGTCTGACTGTGATCTACACGCTTGAGCGACATCGGGCGCCCTCGGTCCTACGAGACGGGGATAGTCGTCAGCGGAATAGCCAATAGAGACGAGGTGCATGTCAATGGTACGCAAAGCGATGTCTATATGTCTGTAACGCTATTGGGCCACCGTGATTGCCCTCGTACTGGCGAAGTCTGATACACGTTCACTCTGAGAGCCGCGGTCACTTGAGATCATTCGCCAAGCCATGGCCTTCTCGACTCACCTTCAATAAGTTCCGCGGGTGGACTCAGACTACGGCAAACCCTGCGACCAGGAGAGCCTGCGCCTACGTGTATACACCAAGCACGGCCATAACGTGGCAGGAGTGGTCGGTCATTCGTCAGATGCGCCCGCGCTCGCGACGCAACCCCGTCACCTGCCCCGCAGCACATCATCTGCCGCCGGAACAGGAGCATCGCGTTGTCCACGTTTTGCAAGAAACGCGCTCGTGTTCAAGTTGTCAGCTCGGGTGCACCAGGTGCGATTGAAGGGCAGGTGTCAGGCCGTGTGCACTTTGGGTGCGTCCATGGAGCACAAAGGTCCGTTTCTGCGCAGTCGCCCTTAGAGGACGCCGGCTATCTAGTCCTCGGACGTGACGCGTTGACATGCGAGCCGCGGTGAATCCTGTGAGAGGGGGGAGGGCGGCGGCTGGAGGGGTGCGAACATGCTCGGGATATGTTCTGCGAGACATACGATGACTTATCTCCATAAGCGGGAGAGAAGAGCGGTAGTGTACAGCAGATCTTTTCGACGTCGCGGCAGTAGGCGTCCCGTGGGAGGCACGCGAGAACTTGAGCGAGACATGCCATGGCGTCGTCGCAATAGAATCGACGGGCTCGCGTAGACAGGACTCGGGAGTGAGATAGACACCGATGTGCGACAGTCAGATACACTCGTCCAGTTAACTAGCTGAGGCACTCGCTCATGTCCAGACAAGACAGGACAGACTCTCGAGATAGGACCGACACCACACCGATAGCATACAGACAGGGTGACAGCGTTTCCAGCGAGCCAGCAAGATAGGCCGATACGAGCACCTGAGAGCCGTACGTCTCACAGAGGTACAGCGACAACGAGTGAATAGACAGGACCCGCATCGAGGGGTGCGGGCGCAGGCACGAAGTTCGCACGCGGCAGGATGTCGAGAAGCCCGAACCGCGCAGCAGACCCGCGAACGCCGAGCCTGGAAACCGCAGTCTTCCCTATCTTCAGTCCCATCGAGCGTGAGCGTGAGCGATGCAGTGCGAATGTCTACGGTCTCCTGGTAGGCACCGTTTCCGCCTTCCGGACAGGGACGATGACCTCGAGCGGACTCGTCGGGGTCGGCGCGGATGTCTGGGACTCGACGCCGGTACAGTAGGGGACGCGCCTGTGGGCGCTCCGGGTGCACAGGAACGACGTCACCGTAGGCATTCCACGGAGACCCCTGCGTGTGTGAGCACTGGCATGTCTCCGTATCGTGCGAGATGCACCCGGGGAGGAGGTACGGAGGCGTGAGCTCCGGCGCACGCTGTGGCAGGTAACGATTCCAGTGTCAGTTCTGCAAGAGATGCACGCCCGGAAGCCAGCAGGGCGCCGTTCCGGGCTTGTAACTGAAATGATGCGGCGTTGCGCGTCCAGTGCGTATGGTGCGGCGGTTTACGGCGCGATGTAGACCGTACACGACATCTTGTCAGAGTCTGAGAAGTGGGAGGGAGTCGGGACGAGGAAGGCGAGGAAGAGCCCGGGCACACATGGACGAAGGCCTCCTGACGTCACTGGGCCGAACGCAGAATCTGCAAAAGGGTGCGATGCAAAGTCGGGCGTCCGGAACCTCGATGGCATGCCCTGATGACCAAAGACGCCCTCGAGCTTCGAAGCATTAATATTGAACGCCGTCGCTGCGATCTTTTGACCGTGTAGGGCATGCAACACCGGCGAGTACGACGTCTGGACATGGAGGAGGCGCGTCCGACAGTACGTTAGATGCCACGCACGAAGATGTCACTCAGGACACGGGAGAACTTGCGAGACGGCGCCGGCGACACGATACAGCTGGATGACGAGGCGATTGGAGGCAGAGGGTGTTGTTGGCGTTGTGGCGCTGCGGCGCTGCATGGCAGATCCACGGAGGAGCGGTATATTGAGGAGTACTGTATAGGCAGTGGATATCGGGTCCTCGGAGTGGCGATTTGCGACTTTCGGCAGGTCTATAGCTGAAGTTCGTGTCCAAAGGTGGCAGTGGCGAGGGCTCGGATGTGCGCAACTTACGCCAGCCTGGAGCGTGGTTTAGGCTGTCCTGAGCGTGGTACAGGCTACAACACAACCCCAGCGCCGCAGCTGCGTAGGATCCTATGTGCGCGCACACACACCGGGATACTGTACCTGTGCTGTAGTATGACGTCCTATACATAAAGCGTCGAGTGCCAGATGCGATTGGTCAGCAACATCCCGAAGGTGCGCACGACAAAACAAGCTAGCTCACCTCCTCGATTCCATCCGCGTCTGTGCGTAGATTCGAGTTGTGAACCAGGGCACCTTCGACGGCCGGCGACCGGTGACCAGTGATGGCGCCTTGGCCTTGGCCAGGGCCCTCCAACGTTCGCGGAAGCAAAAGCTCCCCGTGATACAGTACAATACATACTGTACTTCCCGTCCTGTCCTGTCCTGCCCAGCTGGCCACGGCACCGGGGAGGTCCGAACACCCATTGTTGGTCCTGCCGACGAAGTTGAGTGTGTAAGGAGTGACGAGTGCGACGTGTGTAGGTACGGTCCGAGTCCGAGTCGCCAGCTGAACGTGATGACCCCGCGATCGCATCGCATCGCATCGCCGCGCGCTCCTGCATGCGCAGCCGTGCCGGCCGCTGCATGTGAGAAGCCCTACAGCTTCGAGCTTCGAAGCGACGTGGCCATGTACTGTATGTATATGGATGGACGCACCGCAGTGCCGAACCCCTCCGACCTCGAGAGTTGGAACATTGACTCTCGAATGCTGTAGCAAGGCCCCGGGGGCAGCAGGCAAGCATGCCACGCTACGCCGACTCGACTCGACTTGCAGTGCCAGTAGGCACGCGAGCGAGGCTCGTGCGATGGGTGCTCGTGTATACGTACAACTTACGACTCGGGACTCGGAGTGAGACATCGCGTTGCCGGAGACAGGCTGCACCTGGGGCCCCAGAGCACGTGGATTGCGAAGGTTGGCGGCGCGGCGCGTCGGGCGCAAGGCCTGTTCATTGTAGTATGCGGCTCGTGTCAGCGTACGAGATGGATAGACGAGAGACGCGATCCTCTCGTCAAGCGAGTGAGTCTACGAGAGCAAGCGACAAAGGCGATCGCCGAGCACTCTCCTCTTCATGTGCCGTCCAGGAGGCGAGAGAGCTCGCTTCGCTCTACTGTACGTATCAGCTTGAGCCACGCCTGCTTGCGCCGTGCGGGTACTTGCGCCGGGTCTCCGGGAGGTGCTGTATGTAAAGTACGGTCTCTCAAGTACGCGATGACAACGCCGTCCCGGGCCCGCTCCGCCTTCCGTCACTTCTGTTCCGTCAGTCTTCGTCTCCCGCGTCCCGTCCTCCGCACACGTCCTCCACGAACGCGTGGTGGAGGGTCCCCCTGGGACGTGACGATCGGAGAAACGGCATATGTAGTGCGACTTGCCAGAAGCTCGGATCGTCGACCGACCACGGGCTCGTATCCCGTCTCTAATCGTAGCATCTCTTCTTCCGTGTCCATAGTCTTCCGTCGTCTCTTGCCGTCCTCCGTGAGGACATACTTCGGACGTGACGATCGAGAACCGGCATGCGGCGCCTTGGAAGCTCGGACCACCGACAGACCACGGAGCACGGAGCACAGACCACGGACCACGGACCACCAATGACAACACGCACACATACAGTATGGACGCACGCCGCACAGCACGCCCGCACGGGCAGCAGACTCGCCTGATCATTCAACGGCCGACGTCCGAGGAATGCGCCTACCGCGGACGACGGGACTGGCCAGGAAGCGTCTTGAGCGAGCGCGCGGGGCCACGGGTATGGCCAGACGTCTCCGGACG
>MU277700.1:0-16386 GCA_022385805.1 Pilatotrama ljubarskyi | reverse complement strand
TTTCCGCCACTTTCACCCGCATCGGAGCAACACCTGAAAAGGTTTCCATACGCCCAGGCTTTTCCGAGAATGTTCGGGGGTCACGTATCTAGCTATGCCCGTCGTGCAGCGAACTCGTCAGCATACCGAGTCCTCCAAGTCATCCGCGATCATTACAGGCGCTGTTCGCAGGGTGATGCGTCCACCACAGGTATTTATTTGGAGTAGAAGCCGGTGGTCCACGCGATATCAGCCACACCATCTGCAGCGTACAGACAGCGTGATGGTGAAGTTGCCGGCGGGATCATCATTCATCACTCTGCTACATCGGGCACGCCAGCACCCCGACTCGTGTCTTCCTCCTTGCCATGTCATAGCGCCCGGTCTGCGCCGCCTCGAGAGACGCGAGCTACGTCGTCGTCGACGGAATCTGATCTGTCAATGTCGACGGTGTGTGCTCCCACCGCGTAACCAGGCTCATCGCGCTCGGACCTCTCGTGTGCACCTCGTCTGTCAGTGACTGATTGTACGTCGTGTTTCGAGACGTTGTCCGAATTGCTCATGGCCACAATTGCGTTTCGCAACTTCGTGGCTATCTATCGCGCCGGTTCGGGAGCTGTATTGGCAGACAGGCAGATAGTTGGACAATCTCCGGCTTACTTTCGAATCTGCCGGAGTTGAATGAGATGCAACTCTGTGTCCGTGTTCTCGTCGTGAGTCTTGCTTCATCGATGGATATCTCTATACAAGCCACTGAATATACTACAGTAGTAGGACTCATTATCAGAGCCTCGTCCCCTGGCATGAACTCACTCGCACGCGGTCCCAACTTCACAATTGAGCGGTTCTCATGCGATGCGTCTGCGGGCACGACACGTGGGTTCCATCGGAAGCGTCGGCCTGAACAGAAGACGCGGGACGGAGGTGAGGAAGCCCCAGCGCGCATCCGCGTCAAGCGGTTCGCGACATATGTAGGCACGGCCGGTTGTCTTCGAATTGATGCATCATACTGACATATGCAATCGAAGCCTTCGTCAGGTCCCTCGGGTACTGCTGAGGGACTTACGGTGTGGATAGGCTTCGAGGGCCCGGAGGCTTTGCTGGTGGCACGTTTGAGTCGCAATGCGGGACGCACGCAGTCGCGAGATGGACGAGATTGGGCCCCTCGGGGAACCGCTCCGTCGCAACTTACCTAGACTACACTCCAGGCGACCGCTCATCATGCCCCATCCTCCCGCTCACCCTATCGCCGTGTCTGACAAAGTTGCAACTATCCCCTGTGTCCAATGTCTCCTCGGTGGCAATACCAAATGTGTACGGTGAGTTCGTACCGGTCGTCGAGCGATATGGTACGACATTGACCTCCCTCTAAACGTACTGCAGGGTCGCAAGCCGCATCACTGCGCCATGTCTGATGCATGTGCCCGACGTCCATGCTTGAACATACTTGACCCGTAGCAGACGCCAGCGTTTCGTCACCAGCCGCCATGGGAGGCGCTGACGCTGTCCAGAGAAGGGGTCGCGCGTCAGGGAGAACAAATGATAGAGGTCGGTCGCTTCTTTTGACAACGACAGACAGGGACCCGCGCGCTGATCCCGGCCGAGAACAAGATTGCCATCACCATCCTCGTGCCTCTCCAGCAGCAGTGGGTCCCATCGTCGGCGCCCCGAAGGTGATCACAATGCACACCAGCGGAGCATGGGCACCACACCGACTTCCCCGCCGTGCATCGCCGCAGGTTCATATCGCGTCAGCCCCAGAAACTCAAATATTGCTCGCCGTCTTCGCCGTGCCGCCCCGGCGGCTTTCCCTCGCCGGAACGGCCGCCCGGTCTCTTTCGAGGTCCCTCTTCGGTGGAGAGGCTGGGACGTACTCGCTAAGGTGCGACTGCGTCCCATGTTACGTCGTACTTCTATGCCCTGGCGGAGTTCAAGCTGCGTCCTATGACAAGAGAACACTTCTGGAGACACTTCACACCACTGAGGAGCTCTGCGGAAGTCAATGCTCCCCGGCCCGCGCGTTATATACCTCTCCGCATTGGACTCGCCTGGCGCACACGAACCTTGCACCTTGTTCACGCCGTCCTTCTGGCGAGAACAGCTGCCCCGGATGGGTGAGCCAGGGACACGAGGCGTCTTCTGGAATCCCGCCTTCCCCAACGGAGGCACAGTACTTGTTCTCGCGCCTGATTAGGTTGCCTCGGCAATGCGTCTCTCATTATTGCCAGGACCGAGGATGCCACGTTGCGGTCATACGTCCCTCTCCATTCTACGCTTCATGCGGCACACAGCCTCGTCCGCACGTCGCTCCCGAGCATGCACCTCACCTAGCACTCTGGTCATCTATTATTGACGCTAGGAGGGACATCGACCCATCCACCTCTGGCATAAGGCGCGCGGCGCGGACGGCGCCCGTGCCGCCGCGTCTGTTCTGGCAGTGGCGCGGACTCGGGACGGAGCAGAGAGGTAGGAAATGTTCTATGTTGTACGACTGATACACGCGATTTGTGGGCGCCGCGCCGACTCCGCGCGCGAGCGGACCATGGCAATGTTGTCGATCGAGGTATAGAAGCAGCTTCTTCCGTGCTCGACGCTCGACTCTCGCGTGCGCGTCCTTGCCCACGCGTTTGCCTCGAGTGCGGTCGGGGGCGATTCTGGAACGTCTGTTCCGGCTCGTCACGCTATGTCTGCACGCTTGTGTACGGTTGAGCGGTAGGTTCGATGCTAGGGCCTCGGAAGTTGGTATGCCTTCTGCAATAGGAGTGCGGTCTTGGTCCATGCCATGCCTGAATAGCGCGATGTGGTTTGCGGGCGTGTGGGCAAGGGCATGGGCGTATCATTCTACGGGTCTTCAAGGCTGCAGTGCATATGTGGGAGGTGTGAACTTGACATGATAAATAACTACGGACTGTACACACGCATTGCGCGCTGGCTGAACTTCAACACGTACACTGACACCGTTTTTGAATGAACTAACCATGGCACAACCTACTACAATGGCTCGTCTTCCTGCCTTCCGTCGTTCAAGGAGAATTCACTCCTTCCCTTGTCCAACGCTTACGCTCATGCCGTAAAGGCACCGAGTCCAGTACAGCGCCGAGTCCTCATACTCGCAGATACGCCGGAGAGGGGACTCGGGGTACTGCTGGCAGTGCTTCCCTAATCCCATCGTGGCGCAGGGCTGCGTGGGCCCACCGGTCTATTCTCTGCTTGCCTTGAGGCGAGGCTGTTTGGCAGCGAAGAGTCATATGCCCGCGCTATCTCCTTTCGATCCTGACTCTGACTGGAAGCACAATGGCTCTCCCAGAGTCTCATGGGTAACCCACAATGTTGCATGTGGATTCGACAAATAAGCATGGCACAGACATCAGCGCAAGATATCCTGCAGCTCGAAGACTCCTATCGACTCTGGAGAACGGTCTCAGGATATGTGTCTGCGGTCTGGACAATTGCTCATTTGAGATTCACTGCCAGAGCTTCCCTCGACCCCTTTGACGCTGGCCGTGCGGCATTAACACCGGCTTTCCCCGCACTTCCTGGGCGTAGCGAGCGACAAGGCTGCAAGAGGTGCGTTCTTTTACGTCGCGACCTCATTGCGATCCATGGAAATGGCCTCGCACATAAGCTATACGACATCCGGCGTGAAACCTGAGGACGCGGGGATGCCATGTTCGATAGACTTCAGACGTTGCGGCTCGTGCTTGGGAGAAAGACGCGAGTCTAGGGTGTCTGCGATGGCACAAGTCGCGCTGTGGCAGACCCATCACGTTAGGCGGGCCGTGCACTGCAGTCGAGAATCGAGACGAATTGGATTAGATGGCCTCGCACGTCGCGGGAGCAGCAGCACCTTGCACCGATGGGCGACCCGGCGATGGTGTCAGTGCAGCGTGTACGGGAGAAGGTCGTGCGCCGTCGCGGGATTGCGTCCTGGTGGGAAGACAGCTGCAGTTTGACGTGTCGTCTCGGTCTTCAGGCCCGGTGTGGCGAGCTGCCCCGCGACTACCAGCATCACTGTGTACCTATGTGGTGTTCAGCTTGCAGTTGAGGGGCACGTAGGTGAGAGTTGCTTACACGCGTAGTTCCGCTGCGAGGCGATCAGAGGTAATGATCGCCTCCGGTAAGAGAGGGTCAGCCCGGCGTTGTAGACTTTACGGCATGCGCGGTACGCCCCGCATCGCCTGGTATATTATCCCACGCACTGTGGCCTGTACGCAAATGTACAATTCGTGGACCTCCCGCGGCACGTTCCGAGAGAGAGGACAGGTTCATTAGTCGACGTCGGTCTCACCGACACCTTGTGCGACCGAAGTTTCCGTTGTTGATCGGATTAGGAGTGGATAATACTTCATAGTATACTGTGATATTCGACTCTGAGCGCTCGGTCGGTCACAAACGGAGCAGAAGATGTCGGAGGGATGAGGTCAATATGTTGACAGTAGAAAGCACCGGACACTTCGATGTCTTACCGGCTACCATACCAAGCGCCTAAGAGCTGCGTACGCTTTTGACATTGCGGGATAGAGTAGAGACTCGCAGGGACCGCAATGTATTGAGATTCTATGTCGGCATGGCCACGCTTTCCGCAAACGCAGAGTCGTCCCCGGGCCATACTCGCCCTGCAGTGCAGGCAAGCAGTCTATCATCGGCGGCGGTCGCCTGCCCTCGTCTGCTGATACGGTTTTGACATATCATGATGCAGGCGCAGCAGCAAGCCTCAGAGCCACAAGAGCGGGTTCCCCAGAAACATCGCATCCGCTCACCGAATCTGCAGATTCTCTATATGTGGCCGAGGATGGGTACCGCCCGTGCGACTCTTGCCACGGACTGCGACCACAACGTGTCAGGGAGAGTGGTGGCACGCATATAGCGTGCTCGAATGTGGGCGAAGGCGCGCGCGGGAAGTGGGCCTCCTCCGACTTCGGGACCCTGAAAACAACATGGCGCGGCGGGATCGGGATCAGATGGGGACCAGTGAAGAGGAGACAGAGACATGGAAGCGGGCGCGTTAGCGCACGAGTGGCCGGTTCGCGCCACATAGTCCAAGAGAGGACGGAGAAAGAGGGGCGGGCGCGGTGGGTATGACTCGATGTCGACACGAGGCTCGTAGCGCGGCGGGAAGGCTGGGGAAGGCCTCGAGAATATACGCAATGCCGTAGTTGCGGGGTGGTTTGGACCAATTGGGGAGCCAGAACGGTGCCTATAGGGCGCGCTGTATGCATCAGATGGCGAGTTCTATTTTTCCGATGGCTCTACAGAGGCCCACTGTCGACGCGAGCGCGATACTTAGAAGGCTAGTTGAAGAAGCCGCTGGACTGCAGGCTCTGCCGATATCACTGGAACGAGGCATGAACGAGCAGCTGCGATAAGGCAGGGTGTCGTGAGCAGAGTCTCCGTCGGACACCCGTGCAGCATCTGGACGCGTGGTGTGGAAGTGTCCATCCAGTGCATTTCGCCACCTATGTCGCTCTCACAGGAGGGTAGACGTTACGCAGCAGGAGGGTCAAAGCGACGATAGAACACCCATGCATCCACGTACTCTTCGCCGGAGCCGTCTGCCTTCCTCAGGCGTCCTGCGCGGGGTATACGACCTGCCTTCGTGAAGTCGAGTGCTTCCCACAGCCTTTCGAAGCGCTCCATTAGCACCATACAACGCATAAGAGAGTATACGGCCTCACTTGATGCTAGCGATGTTGTTCACGTATACGAGGTTGAAGACGCTCGCTTCGTACCCTAGCCGGGGCCCGTAGTAGAGATAGGAGCGGGCAAGTACTGTGCCGATGCCAAGCCCACGTTGGGAAGGCGGGACCAGAAACCCTGCATTACAGATCTGACAACAGCATAGGTAAGTACTTCTTCGTCACGCTTCGTACGCACTTGATAGAACTGCGGAGGATGTCCTGGCGTAGCATCCGAATCGTGTAGTAGTGCGATGTGATAAGTCGCATTCTCGCAAACGACAAACGCAAAGCACTCAGTGCATGCAGATGGTGTTAGGGCGATACCAAATGCTCTCAAGACAGACCTCAACAGTGCAGGTTGATAGAGACACATATGTAGACGTGACGCCTACCAGGCACCCAGCTCGACTTGCTTCGAGCCTAGGGAACACGCAGCAAGACCAGGCCACGTCAAACCTAGCGAAAAGCGGCCGGGAAGAGCAGTCCAGGACTGCATCGACGGGTCTCCGAAATGACCGTCTACGGCCAGATGGGAGACGTCCCTACGCTGCGTGGAACCTCGTTCAATCTGCTAGAGTTCGATACGTCTCGGAATTGGACAGCCCGCCGAGCGAAGAGAATGTTCGAAGGCGTGCGCCCAGCCTCCAGACGGCGAACTCCAAGCTCTGGAGGACAAGAATTCCGATCGCGTTCATCGGCGGGTATCGCAGACGAGCACGATGGGATATATGGCAGCAGAATCGAGGTACTCACATGTGATGAGCGTCCAGGGTAATTCGGCTTCACCTGCATGAAGAGACGGTGAGCGGTAATGATCATCGACCCATCAGGACAAACCCAGACGGAGCTCGGTTGGCCTCGCGCTCTCTCGAATGCACATCGACGCACCGAAGCACTCGATGACGGTCTGAAAGGTTCAAAGTGACACTCACGTAGTAGCAGCCGGCGATGCTCTCTTCCCAAGCGCGGCCCCCCACGGCCTCAGCGAACCCAAGTTGGATTTGACTGCCATCCGGGGCATCGAGCGGATCCGCTGTGCCGTCTGGAGTAGGCAGCTCGGTCACGGCAATGATGACATCTGCAGCGAACCAGTACGCATCGAATTGCGCGCGCGTGTACGTCTCGCCGGGCAGGATCTCCTGTGGGTAGGTCTGGCCGCGCTCAAGCTCGTCGGCGAAGACGCGGTGGAGGTAATCGAGCAGTCCCGGAAACTTCTCAGCTGTCTCGAGGGTGATGGGGTGCAGAGAGAGGTGCTTCGGTGCGCCAAGGCGTTTGGATGCGAGCTGCCATGTTGTGGAGGGGAGAGGAAAGGCGGAGGAGGTGCGGGTGGTGATGGCGCCGTATGCGGACATGGCGGCAGCTGCGGTAGCAAGGGCGCTTGTCTCCTTTCCTTCTAACCTCCATCATCGCTGGACGAACGCACCTCCGAGTTCACGGGTCGCACAGTTCTAGTTGATATTAGAGCTTGATATGGGAGCGGAACAGAGGCTAGGTCGTGCAGAACTAACTCGTCGTCGTACCAGGGCGGTCGAGTCATCTGCACGAGTACGACGGGTCGCACGGCGTTCCGATCGATCCTCGATGCGCCTCTGAGCTCGAGGCTCTGACCACAGGCTTGTTCTGGTTTACTCTGTCCACCAACTGGAGTCTCTTCTGGTCCTGTTCTGTGTTCAGCTACGCTGTGACTCTGAGCTCTGCTGGTCAAGCTTACTTGCAAGGACTTCTCTTTCGACGGATTCTATCGGCGCTCGCTCGGAGTCGTGCGCCTCGAGGCTGTGGTTTTCGTACAAACGCTAGGGTTACCACGGGTCCTCATAGCCCGCTGTGCCAACGTATGCATTCCTGGCCTCTGGTCTTCGTCTTCTATCCGGAGGTGGTGACTGTTCTATCCAACATGCCGCCGGCCATCCTTCGTTCTGCCTCGCGGCCCGTGCGCTCACCGTAATTTTATCCGGATATCTCGATGTTACCGCAGGCCATGTCTCTTCCGCAGTAGTGTCCCTGTGTCGGATGCTATAGGCGCATGCATAACCGCTGTCAATCCTGCACACAGGTCTACGTCCTCTTCACCCAAGAAGAGCGTATGCACCGCCGAGTGGTACGTGGCCAGATATCCGGATATCGTCTACGAGTGCTGACCCATAATTATTCAATAATACATAGTTTACGAACGAATGGGGCAGTCCGTGCTGCAGTCCTCATGGACAATCATTATGGTGTGTCTTCCCCGCCCCTGCCCGCGGTCCATGTACTGGTCCCACCGCTGGCCCGTCATAGGAGGCCGAGGACCGAGAGACTGCCTGCAGCCGCGACGCTCAGGACCACCATCTGGGACGTCGCTCCCAGCGCCGGTGCGGCTCCGGAGGTGGTGGCCGTGTCAATGGCGGCATTTGCCTGATATGCGAAGTCAGTACGGACCAGCTACGTATGTATTGTTCGTGGCGTACCGCTGCGCAGCCTTGAGGCCCTGAGCAGCCCATGTTCCTGTTCTCTGCGATGACGTTGGCCTGCAGCGGGTCTATGGGAGCGGGGGATGCAGAGACTGCGCGGGAGTCTGTCAGTCTCGGCCTGGGCTGTACCGCAGAGCGGGGACGTACCGAGAGTGGCGAGAAGAAGGAGCGTGAGGGTCTGGATGGCGCGTGCGTACATCGTGACTTGTGTTGGTTCGTAGAGTGGGTAATAGGGGAAGTATGCGTGACGGTGGTGGTATCTCAATGCGAGGTATATGGATGGATGGGCGAGTTCAAGTAGTGAGACGGGACTTGTGAGCGGTGGTCGTTGATGGAGATTGCAGTGGATGGGGGTGGTCGATCAACGAGCGAGGAGATATCAATGCTGTTCAGCCTCCTTAAATTGTCCTCGGACGCTCTTCTCGTCGACTGCTTTGTACTTCCAGGCGAGGAAGGACACGGTTCGCATCCTCTACTGGCGTGCTCATTTTGAAAGGGAGCACCAAATACGGATGAAGGTGTCGGGCCACGTGGGTACGCCAGAAGGACCAGCGTAGGCGCTCGTCCGCTCTCGCCTTTGTACACGACCACCACATATCCAATGTCCATGGCGGACATTGTCGCTCTCCTCGCTGAGGACGCTTGTCGATGAGACGTAGTTACATGTGCCCGCCCATGCGCGAAACAGAACAAGCAAGCAGGGCATGTGCTGAATGAAGCCGCTCGCCGGGGCATCTTCGCAATGTACAAACAAACGGTCCTACAGTATGTACTGGCATTTCTGCTCTAGATCTCACACGGCAGGCCTGAATACAACGCAGAGTCTAGCTTCGACCTGCCGAACTTTGTTCCTCCTACCCATCACCGCCACGTCGTCAAGATATGCGTGGGGACTTTGCCCGAGAGCGCGAAGTACGGCGGCGGATAGGCAAGCACGTCCCACTCCTCGTAAGCGTTGACCGCTGCCGCGGGCGTACCGTCTACGGCGCCCGGCCGCCTTCGTTCGTCCTCCGGCGGTGGTACTGCTCTTGTGCTGTCAGCGGGAGTGCTTGGAAGGAGGAAGTAACGTACGTGTCTCGAGCTGCAGCCCAAAGACGAAGTTGAACGCGGCCTTTATGATGGTGGCGAACGTGATCATCTCGTCTCTATGTATATGGTAGGATTTGAGAGGAGTTGGAGGAGGGATGTGCGCGCGATCTGTGGTATGTCAAGGGCACCAATCGCCCCCCCGGCCCCCGTTTTTCTACTTCTCAGAAGGACAAAGCTCTTTGGCGGGGCTGACGACTCGGAGTTGCAGCGTGACTCGGGGTGTCGGCGGAGAGTCGTGGTGGACGCGTGCACTGATGCGTATGCTGGGTTTCCCAACGTCTCTTTGTATCTTGGGTGCCACTGCAAGATGGCAGGGCGAACATCACTGAGTGTTGCAAGGTAGTCGAACGTGCCATGCATGGAACACGCGCATATGGTTCAATGACCTTTGTCCTGGGACGTCACCTCCGCCAGCGAGCATCTCGACGTACTCAGTAGTACGCACCAGCGATTAGAGATAATCACTTCACGCGGCGGATGGTCGGCAACAACCTATGTAGTACGCAGAAGACGTATTATGGAGTGGGCCAACGAGAATATATGCAGTCACAAACAGGCAGATCCTTGGAATAAATATGCTAGCGAGATTGCGGGGTATAATACAGGTGATCTGGTATCGTGCGTACGGGAGCGGAACCAGCACGAATGGAAGAAGAGCCAGGAAGAGTGCGAGAGCGATGACTAGGACAGGAACACGATGTACGAACAATGCATGATGGGAAAGTTGGTTCGACTTGTCGACGGAGAGGTATCGCAGGGGTGGAGGGATGAGGTATCGCCACGGATGGAGGAAACAACGGCCTATCGGCGTGCGTCTGGAACTGGAGGGACACTACGTGGAGCCTGACGTCGGGTGGGGTGGGGGAAGTGTGCCGAGGGGTACAAGCTTCAACCGCGGGGGGCCGTGCGACGGATGCCGATGGACGATCGGTCGGATGGCAGGCCAAGCGGAGAATCAGACCCTACTTCTCTTCGAGCGCGGACTCGGGAGGTTGTCCACGACTTCCGAGCCTCGCTTCTTGCTCAAGTGGATGGTGTCGCCCTTAGGGACCTGATCCAACTTGTCGGGCTTCCATCCCTTCTTCGGCTTCCTGTCCGGGCAGCGATCCGCCTTCGGCCACTCGTTCTGTGTCACCGCGGTCTCGAGTAATTTCAGAATTGGTGCATGCGAGCTCAGTTGCTTTGCACGCTTTTGCAGCTCCTCGGGACTAGCTTGCTCCGGCGCTAAGTCTTCGTCATCACTAGTGTCCTCGAGAGTCGTAGCTGTCAGCGACAAGGGTGACCGAGCTTCCTTCGCGTGCTTCTGCTCCCAAGCCTTTGATTGAGCCTTCAACATGAAGAAGCGTTCTACGTCATCATCGGATGACTGTGTAGTCCCTTGCTTGGAAGGGGCAGGGCCCTTGGAGTTCTGTTCCAGTTGGAGGTTGTAGTAGGCGGAAAACCAGGAGAGGAGCTTGCGAACGATGTCGTTCAAGGGGTGTTCAGGCATCGACGGCGACGGGACATCTTCCGCTGGGGTCGATGTGGAATTTGCCGCCTGATCGCTCGTTGTGGGAGATGTCGTCTTGACCGGCGATTCTGATGGACTAGGCAAGAGGAAATTCAGCTTTCCGCCTTTAGCGCCAGTTTTCTTGCGGTTGTAAGCCCCCAGGGGGATGACGCCGCCGCACATCACGCCATACTTCGTCGCCCCGCAGCCATGGCCGGTAGGATGCGCAGAGAAGTCGTCAAAGTAGTCGTATAAAAACTGGGGCACCGCAGAGTCCTCGCAGTTGTGAGGAAGGAGGCGGACGGCGATGTACAGCAGCACGTGGAAGAACGACTCGAGCTCATCCTGGATGACGATCGTCTTTGTGTGCTCGTTGAGCGCGAACGCAGACATGAACTGCCATGTGCCCTGAATACATTGATTGGCGCATGCGTGAGCGAGTAAGACCCGGCAAGACTGAACGAACACCTACCGTGCGGTCTGGCTGACGACCTTCCTCCATTTGTTGCTCCAGCTCCTTGGACAATTCCCAGTCGTTCAGTAGGCCCACCCAGCCGGCCGAGCCTTTGTACAGGAGGAGATTGCCCGCGCTGATATCACGGTGGATGATGCCGGCTTGGTAGGCTTGCGCATGTGCTGAGGTAGTTCGGACGATGACTTAGCTTCGTTCCGAGTAGGTAGAGAGAGTCGAAGAAACTCACCAGTGATGCAGCACCACAACGCGAGGACGAGCTCCAAGCCCCTCGAGAACTGGTCGAGGGGTTTACCGACCTCCTTCACAACCAGCCGATAGTGTTGATGCCTCTTCAGCTTGCACTCCTGGCCGGGATGGTACTTCGGCCACACCGCCTGCGACACCGTCTCCTGCCCTACGATGTCCCCATGGCACATCAACGTGGGTACGTAGCTGATTTCCTTCTTGCGTAGCTTCTCCAGGACGACACCCTCTTTCTCGATACCGTCCATGACGACGCGCCAAGCGTCCTTCAGGTACACGAAGTCGTCGCCTGCTCCGGGTGTCGCCTCGAGGGCGATGTGGCCCCGCGTCGTGCGGCCAGCTACTCCGGGTGCTTGGAAATGCGGCTTCGTGACTAGGAAGAACCGCGACTTCTCGACGTTCGTCTCGTCGGGAACTTCCAGCTTCCACCATGCCCACTCCTCGTCGAGCAAATCCTTGAACGCTCGCGCCACATAGTCGTCCTCTGCCACGGTCTTCACACGGTCCCGCATCCGCTGGGCCTCCGCTGAGTCCGGCTCGAGACGCGCAGCGGTCGTATCGTGACCACGAAGAGTTGCAGAGAGGCGCGCGTAGCGCCAGAGGAAGACCGCGAGCTTGTTACCGTCCTTCCTGTAGTCGATCTGCTCCGTCGCGAATAGTCCCGAGCGGTCGACACGGATGATGCGCACGAAACCGCCGATGAAGAGGAGCATGAATTGGAATGTGCGTTGCTGGCGCCGAAAGATGAGCTCCATGTATGAGAGGATCTGTCCCAGGACCTTCCGGCGCGTGGCCGCATTGGGCTCGTCGCAGACTGTGCGCTCGTCGAATGGGTCGTCCTCCGTTGGATGCATCTTGCACTCGATTGCGATCTCGATCGACGACCAGTCCGTCCGTCCAAAGCCGCCATCCTCCGTGATGCCGAGCTTGGGGATCGCAGTCTTGGAATACATGCCGCAGTCGACGGCTTGCCTGGTCTCTTCAGACGGGTCGCCTTTGTGAGGCGTTGACGCGAACTGGTATCCTGGGCAGAGATCCGCCTCGTTGAGGGCAGTTATCTGATGTGCAGGTGAGACGTGTAAGATACGGCAAAGAGATGGAGCAACTTACGATCGTGTCGTACATGTTGACCTCCGTCCTAGGGAGAGGCAGGGATTGGAGAGGGTTGGTCGAAGGGGGAAGCGACGGCGGGGAGGACGGTCCCGACATGCATCTTGTCCTCGACCGTGACCGCAGATTGTAGTTTATCGCAGAGGTTGAGAGTGGTTGCGGAGTCGGTTCGGGGACGAAATCGCCCATGAACGCGTCGTATGTGATGCAGGTGATCTTGTTGTGCATGGTGTAGCGTAGTTCTGCGCGTTCACCGGTGATGTCCTTGGGGTGAACTCTATGCTTGGCAGCAGCACGGTAGGCTTTGTGCGGCGAGTCAGAGGTGCCGGTAATAGCGGACGTTGGGATCGCGTCAGACATCGTGACGAACGAGGGCGTAGTGGGAGAGAGAGGTACATACCTGACAGTGGGCAGCGACCTATATGTATGTTGGATCTTAGCCACAGGACACGAGGCTCGTGTTATTCTATTGTTCTTCAGCGTAGCGCAGCTGCTGTTGAGGGCTGGAAGCGGACAATGGAGGCCAGGAGCGGATGGCTCTCTCCGCTTGGTGGTGGCTAAGATGAACGCGTTGAAGCCCAGAAGCGCCCGACGCGCGCGCGGGGACTTGCATGGGCGCTTGAGGAAACGGGGTGACTCTTTGTCACACCGTGTTCAATGTTCATCCAAATCGACATGATTCTTCTGCACCTTGAATTGCCACAGTAAGTAATCACGTAGCAGCCTTTTTACATTGGCTGTTGTGATGGTATCCTTTGGAGCAGTCGGTCGCTACACTGGTTGTGCGGGCGCTCACCGTCGGAAGCCGCGGTGGCTGTGCCACCGTGATAATCTTGAAGTACGACATCCCGCCTCACCAGTATCGGTGTCGGGGCTTAGGCCTCAGACTCCTCCTCGTCTTGCACACTGTATCCTTGTCACGAATCTCGCCCGGATTCGGGAGCCGGCCCGTAGCGTGGTTCGGGATGCATCATCGCTTACAAAGATTTGTCGGGTGGGCCGCGTTGTCTACCGTATATGTTGTACAGTCGCAACGTCCGTCTACTCTTCACGATCTGCTTTTCCCGCACATGAGACGTCCAACCTCTGCTCATTGCCCGTCAGCGTCCGAGATTCCTCCGAGGAGCGAGATCGCCCGGCGGAGGCGGCACGGGGAAGCTGGGAGATACGTGGAGACCAAGCCGTCACAAACAAGAGCATGGGCGCCTGCTGGGCATGCGCTGACGGCCAAAGTTGGACGGCCATGACTCGGATGGTCCTGGCATTTGGCACCTGGAAACACAGGTCTTGTGAAGCGTGACTGACTTCATTATAGAACGATAAACTCAGTCTGTATTCGCAGGACTATATGATACAGGACTTATGTACCTATAGAATGATAAACTACAATACTAATCAGTGAAGGTGCAGAAGTGGATGTCTGATGGTGGCGGCGAGTACAAGTCCATTGCATTCGATAATATGCTGAAGGACGAAGGTATTGAGATAAGTCAGAGCATACCGCACCAGCCCGAGCAGAACGGTCGTGCTGAACGACTGAATCGGACTTTGTTCGATAAGGTTGAAGCCATGCGGCATGAAGCCTGTCTTCCGCAATCGTGGTGGGAATTCTCACTCGAACACGCCGTACATCTGTACAACAGGACACCCATTCGTCGCCTTAAATGGCAGACTCCATATGAGGCCCTGAATGGCGAGAAGCCGCGCATCGATCACCTTCGTGTGTTTGGATGTGGCGCGTACGTCCATCTTCCTCCGGACGTACGGGTGAACAAGTTGTCACCCAAGTCAGAACTGATGACCTACATTGGGGTACCCCCTGGTGGTTATGGCTTCAGATTCATGCGCGCCCCCAACAACATGATCTTTACTGCTGCGCATGCTTTGTTCGATGAGAACATGTTCCCTAAGTGCCCTGCCAATCCACGGCGATGCACTTCGCGGCTCAATGAGCCCGCACCATCGAACCAACAACCCACTCTTCCGGGCAGTTTAGATGACAACGACAATGATTGTCATCCTCCCCTTCATTATCCTAATCCTCAAGGACAGAAACAGGAGCATGACGATGCACCTGAACCACAGCCAGAGGCACGTGTTCCTAGTCCGCCGCCATCTCCTCGGAAAGAACAGCGCGCTCCTCAGCCAGAGCAGCGAAGTTCTGGACGTGCGCAGAAAGTCCCGGTTCGCCCAGGCAATGTCTACGGAGAGTCACGGCATCCCGTAGAACAATTCAAAGAGATGGAAAAGAAGGGTGCGTGGAAAAGACTGGTCGGCGATGACTCGAGTCGCTCTCGAGCTCCCACCAAGTCTAGGGCAGAACAGGTTCCCGCCAATAGTTCTGCACTGGTCCATCGCAAAGCGACCCACCTTCACCATCCGCCTTGGCTGACAAACCAGACCTGGCACAACTATGCTGGGAAGGGGGAGCAGACCTCATCAACTACCTGCTTTGCAAAGCGGTATCACCAGTTGATGATCTGCCCAACGTCCGTGAATGGACATTCCGTGACATCGCTCGCCTACCACCGGCTGAGCAGAAAGAGTGGAGGGCTGCCTGTCGCGAAGAGTTAGAGGCACTTCAGCGACGGCAAGTCTACGACTTGGTTGACCGCCCCAAGGGGCGTAAGGTCATCAAGAATCGATGGGTCTTCGACGTCAAATCTGACGGTCGAAAGAAGGCTAGGCTTGTTGCCAAAGGCTTCTCCCAGGTCGAAGGTCTTGACTACGACCAGATCTTTTCACCCGTCGTACGCTTTGAGACTGTACGCCTGTTTCTCGCCCTTTTGGCGCTTGAGAACTGGCACATCTCCGGACTCGACGTCTGTAATGCCTATCTATACGGCAAGCTCGACGAGGAGATCTACATGGAGCAGCCTGAAGGCTTCATCGCCAAAGGCCAAGAGCACAAAGTCTTACGGCTTAAGCGTGCTCTGTACGGACTTAAGCAAGCAGGTCTCGCTTGGTGGCGAACCCTTGACAAGTCCCTGAAAGTCTTCGGCTTCAAATGTGTTAGGTACCGTGCGGGGGTAAGACCGGAATCCCGGAGGCCGGAAGACGGAAGGCTGATATCGGACCGGAAGGGTACGATCGGAAACCGGTCGGAGTCCACACGGTACTGGTGGTAATGGAGAGGACTCGCGAAACTATTAGTAACGCGCTTCGAGAGTCGACGGAGTCCTCTAATTTACGGAGGAATGTACTATTATGTAATCAGACCGGAAGCGGACCGATGTCGGAGGCCGGTCGGAGATCGGCGGTAGAAGTCGAAGTGTCGAAGTGCTGGTTTACCAGAGGACAAGTCACGAAGGACTTATCTTAGTAGTTGTCGGAGGTCGGAGTGTGATTGGGCCGGAATCGGAATCGGGTCGGACCGGAGATCGGAGGACGGAATGTTATTCCGAAGGATCAACAAATGGGTAAAGGACGGGGGACCGAAGAGTTGTACCAGCAGATCAGGTGGTTAACGAGATATCTGAACTAAAGAGCTACCCTATAGAATCTGAAGCTTATATAGTAAGTAGTAAGTAAGGTTCGGGTTTGTAAGGAGTAACTGCGGAGAGGAGCTCGGAGGTCAGATCGCGTGGAGTACGGCGCGGGTTAGTCTCATCGCCGATGATGACAACGAGTATCAGAGCGAGCCTCGGAGTCCGATCGGACCGATCGGGTTCCGAAGGGCGCCGGACCGGAAGGGTCCGCACGGGCGCTAACAAAATGCCTGAGCAGTGATGCTGGTATCTTTGTTCTTCGTGAACAAGATGGCTCACTAGTCATCGTCATTGTATATGTCGATGACGCCATATTCTGCGGACCGAACAAGGCACTCGTCGAGAAGATGAAGGCCAAGTTCATGGAACGCTGGGAATGCAGAGA
>MU277699.1:178091-319468 GCA_022385805.1 Pilatotrama ljubarskyi | reverse complement strand
CTCAACCACTACGTGTGCCTCTATCAAGTGCTCCACAGGTAAGCTGAGCCTAGCAGGCTTTCCGCTGCGTGCCAAGCCCTGCTCAACAGTATCTTGACGTCGCTTGTGAGAGGAGGAATGTTCAACGTTCAGTCGTAAGTACAGGATCCACTCACCGAACCCCGGTGACAGTATCGCACTAAATGCGCACACCATACCCTCAGGCATCAATCACTACCTAGGAGTGGCGTTGAAGACGGTGGCACCGCTTCTGATATATGTCGAGTGTGCTTCTCGGTATGAGCAGCTCTCGCCACGACATCAACATATCAGTGCGAAAAGGGGTCTCCCGTCATAACCGACAACTCGAAACCCATCTTTAGTATCGGGGTAACGCGCATTGAGTTAAAGGCCCGCTCTACTGCATCTGCTTCATCTAGCAGGAGGCACTCTCCCAGCAAACGTCCTCGTAGAAAGGACCCCTCGTACTCAAATTCAGTGGCATCGCTTTTGGCGTTCGGGGACGTATGTTCACCGGATGCCAGTGATCGGACGAGCCTGAGCTATGGTCCTGGAGAAGCGTTCGGAGTCGTGAGGCAGGCATGTACCCGACGGCAATTTTGACTTCCCTGCAATGTCAGGCTCGCCTATAGACTGCTGCCGCTAGAGACTCGGAGGGTGGACTGCCGGATTTCTGCATATGGTGGGAGCGGATTGGTGCAATCGCAGGGAAGGAGTGGACTAGTAGGACGCCCATGAGGGACACGGAAACCAGAGATACGGCAGAAGACTGAAGAGCATGGCAAAGACCCCCGAGTAGCAGAACTTCGAGTTGAACATATCGATGATCAGGGTACTGAGTCCTAGGCATTCTAAGGGCGTACAGCCAAGCGTCCGACCCAGATACGTCCAGGGTAGTGAGAGTTGCAGTTGCTGGCGACACATCTTTTGACTCAATGGTGCTCGTCTATCATGAAGCAAAATCCAGAGGCACTCACCTCGCTGCACTCCGAAACGTGGGACATGTGTTTCGGGTCATCGTTGAGTACCACTTTCCTCGCAAAGATGTCTGTGATAGAGCGATCTGGCAGGCCAGACGCACATATTGTCGCCCACAGTGGCGCAGACTTGCTGGTCTCCGTCATTGATAATAGAGGCAGGCAGGCATCAGGGCGTTTGACGACCAACTCGGAGGGCATGCTGGACTGGTAAACAAGGTTCTCCAAATTCGAGTCAGTATCTTGGCGGTCAAACAAGGTTCTCCAAATTCGAGTCAGTATCTTAGCGGTCAAACCAGTCGGCAATGGTCTTCAATGTCCAGTGCTTACCTCTTTGGAATGACTTAGCGGTAGGTACATAGATCAGAAACTTCGCGAAAACAGTACATGTATCATAGTCTCCCCTAGGCAGACGTCGCGAAGTGCAAGCACAAGGGACCGAGAAGAGTAGCACGACCGAGTCATCGTGTGTCGTTGCCATCTCGCTACAGTACTGCCACCATCGTACATCGTACTGGCACTCTTGCGCGGTGCTGTACAAGTCCATGACTTCACTCCTCCGCCGCAGGTCCGTTCTCACAAGCCCACCTCGCGATATGGTCAACTCGCATTGGGTGGTTCTAGAACTTGAGCCATCCGAATCTGTACCTCGTGCCGAGGACAGTGACTGGCCACTCCAAATGTGCGCCTTATGGACCCACGACCCATTTAAGGCGCTGCGCGCACTGTGGAGAAGATTTGCCTCGGTCGCTGTACGAGGGCAGCTGGCTGCTGGGGTGAGACTCTTGTTCTCTCGAAATGTGTGCGTCTGATGGTTGATCATGGGGAGTGAGTGAGGTCCCGTTACAGCTGTCAGTGTCCGCGCCGTCCGCCGCGCCTCGCGTACGTCCGTAGTCTGTTTCGACTTTCGACGCGTCTGCGATGTTCCGAGCAGCAGCAGCGAAACGATTACCCCGCACCGGACTATCTCCGGAAGGCGTTCCGTGGGGATTGCGGGGAAAGACGCGGGGGAGCCCAGACCGTTCGCTGGGAGTGCGACGGCTCGCCGGGCCGTGCTCCTCCCCTGCCTCAGGCTCTGGTCATTGGGCCGTCGACTCTGGCCGCCGCCTGCCACTATTACCCACCCATCGAATCGCACAGACCCATTCCTGCTCGCTATAAATTCTGCTGATGGGTCCAGCGCGCACGCCCGAAACCCCCTACCCACCCCCATCTCCTCCGTCTCACACCCATCCCCCCTGATCATCCCACCTATCTCCGTTCACGACCCCTCAAACATCGTTCACGAATCTACCCCAGACATCCGCCATGTCCGCGAACGTTGAGGAGCCTCTCTTCCTCGGTCTTGACCTCTCCACCCAGGGTCTCAAGGCGGTCCTTATCGATGAGGAGGGCACGCCAGTGCACGAGTCCGCTGTCAACTTCGACCGCGACCTTCCCTCCTACGGCACCACGAATGGTGCCATTCGGGGGCCCGGGGCTGGCGAGATTACGTCGCCCGTCCGCATGTGGCTCGACGCGTATGATCTTGTCATGGAGCGCATGCGCGCCGCCGGCGTGGATTTCTCTCGCATCGTCGGCATCTCCGGGGATGGCCAGGTGGAGCCCTTCGATCTGTCTCGAGCTACATGAGGAGACTGACCTCGCCACCTTACAGCAACACGGCTCGGTGTACTGGTCATCCAAAGCAGAGAGCCTGTTGGCTTCGCTCGATCCCGCTCGCCCTCTCGCAGAGCAGCTCGCTCCGGCCGCCTTCTCCATTCAGCGCGCACCCATTTGGCAGGACTCCTCCACCACTCGCGAATGTCGCGAGCTCGAGGCTGCTGTTGGAGGCGCGCAAGCGCTCGCTGACCTGACTGGCAGTAGGGCATATGAGCGATTCACGGGCACCCAGATCGCCAAGGTATGCATTAGTTCCCTGTCGGTTGTCCTGCTCTCGCGTCATCCTGTTCAGTCTTCTCGCACATTCGTTCCGTCGCCCGCGTGCTTCTTCTCCACTCTAATTCCCTCGATACTTTTGACTTTCTCCGCGGTTCATGCGCGCGCATCATTCCGAGACTTCTCCAAATAACGCTTCGCCGTTCCGTGTTCTCCATTTGCGTCCTCGCGCTCCCGACATCCGAATGCTGATTTCTATGTTCGTGTCCGCAGATCCGCCGAGCAGACCCAGAAGCGTATCGCGCGACGGCCCGGATCTCCCTTGTCTCGTCCTTCATGCCCTCGCTCTTCCTCGGCTTCATTGCGCCGATTGAAGTGTCGGACGCGAGCGGCATGAACTTGATGAATGTCCTGACGTGCGAGTGGGATGACCGCTTGCTGGAGGCTGCTGGCGGTCCGGAGCTGCGAGAGAAGATCGGGCCCGAGCCCGCGCCTGGTGGGACGTTCCTGGGCAAGATTAGCCCCTACTGGGTACAGCGGTGGGGCTTCAACCCAGGTATGCTTCATCGAGACTCGGCCACGAATAGCGATCGCTCACTGACGTGCGCTCGCAGACTGTGGCATCGCTCCTTTCACGGGGGACAACCCTGCGACCGTCGTCGCGCTTTCGACGCCCGGTGATGCCATTCTATCCCTTGGCACTTCCACGACCCTCCTCCTCTCCATCCCGCCTGCCGAGACCGCCCCGAAGCGGTTCACGACCTCCCACCTGCTCTCGCATCCCACGACCCCCGACGCACACATCGCGATGCTGTGCTACAAGAACGGCGCGCTCGCGCGCGAGCAGGTCCGGGACCAGTTCGCCGACGGCCATTGGACTCGCTTCAACGAGCTCGTCGAGGCGCGTCCCGTCGGCAACGACGGCTACATGGGCTTCTACTTCCCCCTCCCCGAGATCATCCCTCCCAACGTCCAGGGCAACTTCTTCTTCACCACCTCGCCCTCATCACCCCCAGCCATCACAAACATCCCAGAGTCTGAGATGCCCGCGGACGCCCACCCGCGCGCCATCCTCGAGTCCCAGTTCCTCTCCATCCGCTCCCGCATCGCCGCGATCCTCCCCCCGGACGCTCCCCCTCTCCAGCGGCTCGTCCTTAGCGGCGGCTCGTCTCTCAACCCCGTCATCCAGCAGGCGGCGGCAGATGTCTTTGGCATGCGCGTCTTCGTCGCGGGCAAGGAGGGCGCCGCGGAGGGCGGTGCGCAGCTCGCCCGCTATGCGTGGTGGCGCGAGCAGAACGGGGGGATGGGCACGTTCGAGGAGATGCGCGCGATGGACGGCGTCGGCGAGGGCGAGCGCAGACGGTGCGTCGCGGAGCCCAAGTGGGAGCGCGAGCATGTGTATGGCGGCCTTGTGGAGACGTACAGGGTGTGCGAGGACGCGGTCGTCGACATGTGCGCGGCGGCTCAGGCCTAAACGGCTTCGGTGCCCGAGTCGGGGACGATGTCTGCGATATGGTGTTATGACTGTGCTTTGAGGACACTGATTCGCATTGGGCTGCTTGCTGCATGAATTCACATACTGGTTGGCGTTTGACATAGACATAGACGTTATGATTCCACTGGGCTCGAGAGACATGTATACATACCAAACTAGCATACCAAAAGGATTCCCATGATATACTCCGTTTTCCGCTGACTCTTGGTTGGAATACGAGCTAGCAGCGGTGCGTAAGGGCCTTGGCGAAGCAAGTTAGCAACTCAGACTCTACCGTCACCAGTGCGGTCTTGGCGCTAAATATGGTCAGGCTTCACATAAGCTTCACACCCGACGACGATGCCATCAGGCAATAGCTGAACTAGCCCCTACGAACGAAGAACTCCGAATACGCGCAAGTAATGGGAAGATTGGCAAGCCCTATCCAGCCCACTCATTGCAGCAAAGGAGGAACATGTCAACCATATGTGGTGCGCATGCACTACTGGCAGCGTTCCGACTTCGGCCACTGCGGAGTACAGTTCGGAGTGGCGGTTCTTCCGCCGCGCCGTGAAAACCAGCGCGGAAATTCTGGGAGGAGAGGTCCAATAGCCGCAAATATACCAAAACACAAGCGCAGGCCATAATGTGGCTTCTTGGCTTCTTACGGCTACCGTTGACTTGACAGGAGGGGGAGTTTATCAGTGAGTGAGGCCGCAGTCTGGGTTGTTTTCTCGGCGAGGATCGTTCCTGGGGCTGAAATCCTGCCCCTGCAGATCGTGTACAGTACTACCCCCTGCACAGAGCCCCCTTCAGGTTCCCGATCCCACCGTCCCAAAACCGCTACGATATCCTCCCTGTAGCTCCCAATCATGGCGTCTAGTAGCAGACAAGAGCAGGATATCCGTGCTGCCGGGCCTCCCTTCGACAACTCCGCCGCGGACACCGTCCTCCAGAGCAGCGACGGCGTCCAATTCCACGTACACAGCATCATCGTCGCCGAGGCCTCCGAGGTTTTCGCGGGCATGTTCACCATCCCGCTCCCGCCCCTCCAGCCCGGAGTCGACTCCAGCAGCAGCAGTTCAGATCCCGACGTCTCCGCCGACGGCCGGCCCGTCGCCAGACTCGAAGAGGACAGCCGCACGCTCGACAGCCTCCTCCGTCTCTGCTACCCCGTCCCGGACCCGCAGCTCGGAGACCCGGCGGAGGTCCAGCGCGTCCTCGCCGCCGCGATGAAGTACCAGATGGAGGAGGCCACCGCGCTCATGCACAACGCGCTGAGCGCGCTCCTCCCCGGCCGTGCGCTCGAAGTGTGGGCGGCCGCGTGCAGCCTGCGGCTGGACCCGGACGCGGACGACGCGGCGTTCGAGATGTGCGCGGGCCCGGACCCGGTCGTCCTCCCCGCCCGCGCGCCGCCGCTGCTGGAGGAGGTCACCGCGGGCGAGTACTTCCGCCTCTCGAAATATCTGGCCAGGAGCGGTCAGGTGGACGATGGGTTCTGCTTCTGGAGGGCGGATCCCGCCCGCGATACTGTGGCGGACCCGATGAGGGAACGTTGGGCTCGCCGGGAGTACAAGACGGTTGAATTCCAGGAACGGCCGTTCGGGGACATCGTCTGCCGTTCGTCGGACGGGAAGGAGCTGCTCTCGCACAAGGCCGTGCTGGCGACCGTCTCGCCCGTGCTGAGAGAGCGCATCCTCGCGCTCGACGCCTCCCAAACCGCTCCGTCCGATTCCCAAGCCCCCTCTTCGCAAGTCGAAGGGTCCTCTGCTCGCCCCGTCCTAGAATTCGACGAACCGCACCACGTCCTCTCCGCCGTCCTCGAGCTCTGCTACCCCGTGCGGCGCTCCCGCTGGCACGACCTCGCCCTGCCCCTGCACGACGTCTGCGCCTTCGCTTGCGCGGCGCGCAAGTACGAGATGGACTTCGTTCTCCAGCTCATCGACGCCGTGTTCAGCCAGGAGCACTACCCCGACCCGCTCCGCGCGTTCCTCCTCGCCTCGCGCGCCGGCCTCACCGAGTACGCGCGAACCGCCGAGCGTCTCGTCCTCCGCCGAGAGCGCACGCCGCTCGAGTACGGGTGGTATCCCGAGATGGAGACGGTTCCGGCGTCGGCGTACCATGAGCTCTGCATGAAGTACGCGGACCTCCGAGACTCCGGGGGGCGGCTCCTGAGCTTGAAGCGCAAGCGACCTAGGACGCTTGCTGCTGGGGAAGAGCTATGAAAAGCGAGGCGACTAGCTAGACTACTCACCGCCAAGTGCATCTGCTGTACAATCTTATCCCTTAACCTATAGACGGCATGGTACTCCAGCTTCTGCGTACCACAGCAGGTCGAGCAATCCAGGCGAGAAGAGATGTTCGCCCATAACAGGATCAGGGCGAAACAGCTCTGCATTGGGCCAGAACAGACGAGGAGCTCAAGCCTCGCCTCAAGAACTTGAAATACAACATCAAACAGAAGAACATCGAGCGCAAAGCCACGGCGTCCATCTCCAAAGTCCAACGCCAATCCTAGCCTCATAGGCTACTCGCGCACCCAAATCCCCTTCCTCCGCTCGACCTGCCGTGCGCGCATGCGCTGCTTCCTCAGGTTATTCATCATATCCTGCGCGACCGGCGACAACTCCGAGCTCGACGCGGGCGACGGCGGGACCTGCATCCCGTCGCGCTCCAGGAGCAAGTGCCCTGCGAAGGTGCGCGGGCGCGAGGGCGTCTGTATCTGTGACTGTGTCTGCATAATGTACCCGCCTCGGGCGGGAGAGGTGTTTGGGGATGACCGCCGTGGGGGGCTGGGTGTGTTCTCCTTGCCGAAGGTTTGGGCGAGGAGCTCGGGCTTGATGGAGCGTTTCCGCGCATGCGAGGTCGACGCGCCGGGCGTCTTGGGGAGCGTCACGGCGTTCTGGTCTTCATCGCTCGCCAGCTCCGAAGAACGTGAGGTAACGCGCCGGTGCTGGCGTTGCGGAATGTTCGTGAACGCCTCGCGCTTCGCCGCGCGCGAAGCGCTTCTGTGCGAAGAGCTCGAGACGGGAGCGGGCTCTTCAGCAGCTTGGTGCCACTTGTTTTGAGCCCGAGCTGGGTGCGTGGCGAAGTCAGCAGGCTCCTTCGTAGGGCGCGGGCGAGGTCCGCGCGGGATCTTGCTAGGAGGGAGCTTCATGCTGCTGTTGGTCGAGAGTGACGAGCCGGTGTGGTGATGGCACGCAGTATACGTTGACGTGTGGGAGGAGGTGCCTGTCGGCTGGAGAGGCACCGCCATATCACTTGAGCTAATGTTGTCGTGGGTGTCGCTGGATGGCACGGTGTGCGGGACCGGACTAATGGCGCGTTCAGCCTGGTCGTCCGATGGGACCAAGAGGTTCAGAGAAAGTGTAGAGGAGGCAAAAGCGCTCGAGAGCTTCGTCATCGTCGCAGTCTGTATCTGCGCGTGGGAGAAGTTGGAGGGGGTGTCGCTGGAGGTGTTCGACGCAGAGTGGCTGGTGTCGGGCGAGACGGTGTGTGAGTGTGTCGCATCGGGGGGTGCATCGTTGGTGATAGTACAAGGTTTAGGTTCAGCGTCGTTGGCACCATCTAGGCTGGCGCCGGTGTGCTGAGGAGAGAGCTCTGGAGGGAGCTCCGGAAGGTCGCGCTCCTTCACAGTGACGGTGTTGCGGCGGTTCAGAAAGCCGAACACTTCGGACGCGCGCTGTGGCGTCTTTGGTTCGATGCCAGTATGAGTGACCGGCTTTGGCTTCGGCGCGGCTTCGACCTGCATAGGCACGTTCTCCTCAGTACCGCTCACCTCGACCTCCATCGAGGAGATGGCGGGGTAGTTAATGCTGGAATCGGCGTCGGCGTCTAGAGAAGAGAGCGTGACATCGGCGACGCCGACGGGTGGTGCGGAAAGATTGTCGGGGAAGAGAGCGTCTTTGGGGGTCTCCAGCGCTTCGGACGCTGGGGAGGAGAGAGCGGAGCCATCGTTCAGTTGTTCGCTGCGAAGCTAGGTCAGCCACTGCGTAGGACGTGCAAAAGTAAGAGCTCACTCTAGGAAGCGTTCCGCCCAAGAGATATCGCCTTCGGTTGTGTACGTCTTGGTCATGAAAGCGGGCTGAGGCTCGCCCAAGAGTTGTCTGAGCGTGGACCCTGTCCTTGGACGAGCCTGCCGTCCCTCAAACTCGGTACAGATAGGAGCTGGCGTAGGAGGTGTGCTCGCGAAGGCGTGCACGTCGAGGCAGCCTCTGTCATCGTACATATTCAGCAAGCTGACGACCGAGGGATCCTGTCGTAAGGCGTATATGCGGGAGTTGTCCTTGGGCGTGAAGTTGACTTCCTTGAGGCGAGGTCCGCGCGGTTCGTCGTCATTATCGTCGTTGTGGTTGTCGTGTCTGTCCTGGTGAGGAGTCTTGGGTTCTGTTCGTCTTGAAGTCTTCGTAGGAGAAGGAGGCGGGTTGGCGCGGGGAAACTCGGTCCGGGAGTGCGTAGTCCGCCCGTGTAGCTTGACTACGTACGTCCCGCTCCGCTGCAAGCCAGGAGTGGTGGCCACGGTGAGCATGGACGGAGAAGGAGAGAGCGAAGGAGTGCTTGGAGCATCCCCGATCGGGAGTGCTGCTGCGCGGAGTCAGGCTGCCAAACAATATGCTCAGACAAAGTGAACTCACGTGGAGGAGGCAGCGAGGTATAGTCGATCTCAGACATGACAGAGAACTTGGTGGACGAAGAACGCAAGAGCCTGTTTACGCTCGTGTCCGGGTCCTGATCTCGTGCTGTCTGCGGGAGTATGCGTCCCTCTGCATCGACCTCCTTGGCATGAGATGCGGCCTGTTTCTTCTTGTTCTTCTTAGACTTTGAGCTGCCGAGGGAGAGGAACCGCTTGAGGAAGCCCATGCTCTGTGGTACGCGTGGACCTGGCGCGGGAGACGGGGAGGGCAGGGCAGGACAGACGGGGGTCGTGAAAGAGCGGAGGAGAGAAGGAAAGGGGAGAGGGATCGCACGGAGTTGAACTTGGACTTGTGCTGGGAGAGATGACGGCTGCGGCGTTTCAACTCGAACATCCTCTCCATCACCCAGCAAACAGACGCCCACAACGCACTCGACGCGCCTCTCACGTGATCGCGTTCACCTTAGCTGACTGCACAAGATCATATGACCGGATAGAGTCTGCAGATCAAGTTTTGCAACACATTTCTATGTACACGACATCGTAGAGCTCGTATGGAATCTAATTATTCCAGGCTACTCCTCCTCATGTACGCGTCTTGTGCGCTCTGAGATCTCCGATGGACCCAACCTTCGTGCCCGTGATGCGGCCAACCGCGAACAGTGTGCCTAGCGAAGACCGCAGCCTCAGCCACATCCATACAAAATGTGGGACGCCGGGGAAGCAGATCCATCGTCAGACATGCCGCCAAAGCACCGACAGCCGCAAACCTTCCCGGACGCTCACGGGAGTTCGAGAGTCACCTGCGTGCAACCGCCAGGGGAGATGCATGAGCAAGACGGGAGAGGCAACGACGGCGCGCTCGCACTCACCCCCGCAAGGCAAGTAGGAATGCTAAGCAGAGCCTCCTGAAGCCTTGATATATCCTGGGCGGCCATCTCACAGTGGTAGCACCACACTCCCGCCTGTATGGATCTATCGAGCACTGACACCGCCCTCTCTGCCGCTTTTGTTGGGTTCTCCCTCGATTCGAGACATGCCGAACTGACTTCGCTGCGTATCCATGATTTTGAGGAGCGGAATCCTACATGTTGATGTCCGCAGGGCTCTATGGGGGTACGGACGGCAGTCCACACAGTAGGCGGTGATATAGGAGTGCCATATGACTCGTCAGGAAATTGGCTAGTGATCGACCCTTGAGCTGCGGCCCGGAACGACGCATGGTAGACCAGCAGGCGGTGGTAGGCCAGAGCGGGTGTGTCCTCCATCTCCTCCACATACTCTTCGTCAAGGGACGACCCGAGCGTCTTCTTCGCAGCCTCGCGAGCATGGCTCCTAAGACCACGAGAGACGGCAATGATGTAAGCTCGCACTGGACGATGATCTGCCGGTATTTGCCAGGATGTCGCCGCAGCATGGTAGACTCCATCCACTCCGTACGTCTGTGCAGCGTCGAGGACGTCCGCGATATCGCTGAGGTCAGACAACGGGGCAGGCCTGCCACAGTCAAGAGCGCCTGGGTAGACGAAACCAAAAAGGAACATGAGTGCTGCAGCCCTCGTCTCGAGCTGAACTTCAGGCAACATAGTCTCAGGTGCATCTGCTGTATCAGCAGCACTACGCGAAGTAGCCGGACCATTGGCGATGGTGCGCGGTGCCGTCTCCTTCTCCATCTCCTCCATCTTCGCTGTGATTGACGACGAAGCAGGGAAAATCGCCCTATGGACTCGGAATTCCACACCATCAGAAGACCGGCAGATGAGGTCAGGAGAGGGAACGGCGAGACCCGGGGACGCGAGTGGCTCTTCGACAACTGAGTCAGACAGTATGGATGGACGCGGGGGAGACAGTAGCTGCAGATCCTCGACTTGCCCTCTCAGTCTGTGGAACTTGCGCAGGCGGAAGTAATCGCCGGCGCAGATGCCTGCCATGCTGCCCAGACTCTCATAGTCGGGCGAGGCCACGCTGAGGAGAGCCTCCGCCGCGCCTCTCGCAACAGTCTCCAGCCGTAGGCGGACAGCGACGGCCCAGACCTCCAACGGCGAGCGGGACGCGAGCGCAAGGAGGCGGTCGCTGAGGACGATGGTAGGGAAATCCATGTCGTACTTGATAGCAGCGCGGAGCACCGTCTCGAGCTCGTCCAGCGGCCGGTCCAGCGTCGGGTTCGCTATGGGATAGCAGATGCGGAGCAGCGTCTCGAGCGTCTCCCCGTCCTCGGCGAGGTCCACCGTAGGTTGGAGATCCGAGCCAGAGATGGATTCAGATCCGGCCATCGAAGGCGGTTGCGGGAGCGACAGCATGCTCTCGAAGACGGGCGAGGCCTCGATGAGGATGTGGCTCCGCACTCGGAACTCGACGAGGTCGCTGCTACGCAAGATAATATCTGCGGCGGGCTTGTCGAAGGGATATGGGGCAGATCGGGGGTATGCGTGGATTGGGACTGGGACGGGGATTGGAATGAGGCGCCAGTGGATGAAACGGTCGGTAAGGTCGAAGTCATGGTGTCCGATCCGGCGTAGGCGGGAGGGGTGCGTACAGAGGATAGGATTAAATGGAGCAGATATAAAGTTACTTCAAGCGCTCACTTCCACGCGCTTGCGCCACTTGAGCTCACCGAACCCTTGGCGGGTAATGCCTCCCGGGCTTTGTGTACTGTATATACCATTCACTAGGGTAAGTGACCAAGTGAAGTGAAGTGCAAGTGCCCGACAGCCACCTCACTTTCTTTCAATTCACCTCACTTTCTTTCACTTCACCTCACTTTAACTCACTTATTACCATTTGCATATAATTTGTCACGTGACAGATTGGCTCTCCAGACCGCATCCCGGATGTCAAAAAATTGTTGCAGCTCACAGAGCTCATGGAAATAGATGATTCTTTACTCATAGAAAGAATAAAGATTAAATGCGAGAGTGTGCCGCAGGTGAGGGCAAGGTATATATGCCGTCCCTTGCATGCTCTCGGGCAGGTCTAAAGCACCAGTCAAGAAGATGCACGTGCCGGCCTCATGCAGCACGGAAGCCGGATGCTGCGGTAGGTCCCTGGACGCGACGGCACCATCCAGCTCACAACTCGTATACGTGGGTGGGTGTTCGCATGCCTCATGACCTGACTTGGATAGTCTCACCGCAGACGAAGGGTTGGGTAATGTCTCCGAGTTCCCGTACATCGAGTAGGACTCTAGGAGCTCGAGCTTGTCACCTATCAATATCGTTGCACTGAAGTCATTGATAAGTACCATGTTTCTGAATTTGCCGAGCTTGCGAGACAGGTCCCAGGAAGAGCGACAAGCTATACAACGATACTTGGAGGAGCTACTACACAGGGTCGGATCAGCAGATGGGCGTAAAGAGGAGAGTCGTGCACACACGGCTGATGGGCAGTGGCATGCGCCTGCCCGAAGCCGCGCCTGCGACGATTCCGACGTCCGAGTCGACTGGATCCTCCGATTCGACAGACCACCTCCATGCTGGGCTCATATTCCTGGTGTACCCCGACATGCGGAAGGAAGAAGAGAACGAGTGCTTATGTCGTTGATGGATGCAGAAGATAGTCGCGCGCTTGCCGCAAACCGCTTGGAAGTACAAACGTCAGTCGCTTTTCATGGGGACCGGGTGCAGTAGTGTACAGCGTCAACGAGCGAGCGTGACTATAGCGCACTCCTAGTGCTAGAATGTCCTAGTGCTAGAATGCTTCAATTTCGGCCAGGCGCATCGTCGGTGCTTACACAAGAACCTACGACTGAAGTCCTTGCGCCCGTGAAGCGGGGGTACGTCCTACAACGCGAAGACGACCTATGCCAATGATATCAATTGCACATCTTGACCGGGCATGGCGTGTGCAATAAACGAGAAGAAGTCGTACCTGAGAGACTTCAAGAGGCATCTCCTGAATGCTTGCCGAAACGCGCAACAGCTTGTCGGCGAACCCTTGACAGGACGAACACCACTGTCGCGCCGCAGTGGCCGCCTCGTAGACAGACTTGGTGGTGGACGCGAGACGGCCAGGAGAGGCAGCCGCAGCCAAAGACAGCTCGTCGAGGTGACGTGCTAGCCATTTGTCACCGGCTCCAAGGTCTCGCTCGTGCTGAATCATGGGCGTTGACAGACCACCCCAGGGCATAGATGGGGGGAAAACGCTCATGATGGGAGGGGGTGAACAGGAGGGTGTAGAAGGCTTAGTACACAGGG
Organism: Pilatotrama ljubarskyi; assembly: GCA_022385805.1. Lineage (NCBI taxonomy): Eukaryota > Fungi > Basidiomycota > Agaricomycetes > Polyporales > Polyporaceae > Pilatotrama > Pilatotrama ljubarskyi. The sequence goes on along the minus strand of MU277699.1, from coordinate 306,313 downwards.
ATGAAGTCCGCGGGCTAGGCGGACTATGCGGCCCTTGTGGCTCTGAGCTCATGCTTGGTCCACTCGGAATAGCCTCGAGACGTATCGCAGCGATCCGTTGTTCGACGACGGTGCGACAGGACGCATAGTAGGCGGTCAACCGGCGATATGCTACCGCGGGTGTATCCTCCATTTCACGGACGTAGAGGCCGTCCAGAGCAACATTGAGCACACCTTTCGCGGCCCTTGTCGCCCAGTCGACCAAGCCACCCTTCACGGCAGCGAGATATGCGCGAAGAGGGTCCCGAGCCACAACCAGTTCCCAACGGGCCTCCAGTGGCGATACTGCGGAGTATATGGAGTATCTCCTGGCGGCTACCTTCACCTGAACGAGCGTGGATGGGACGGGCGGCAAGGTGATGAACCCCGGGTAGCACAACTGGAGAAGTAGCGCAAGGACCTCACCGCGTTCCTCGAACTCGATGGGCGGCAGCTTACTCAATAGCGTGGTACATGCATCCACCTGATCGTACCGAGAGATGGGACAGTCATCGAATGCCTCAGAGCTCTCGCGGAGGCTTATAGCAGAAGATCAAATCATGGGCGACGGTAGAGGAGCAGGTCGACTCACGTTGACGCCTTCTTGCCCTTCGAGCCTGTCTTCTTCTTGACCGATTTTTTCTTGGAGGACATTAGAGCTGTTTTGCTCGCCCCCAAATTCCTTGGGTGGAGCGTCCTAGGCCAATCATATCGCTGGATTTTTGGGCGCCTTACCATTCAAGGCAGGTGGTCAAAGTTTCCCTGGCCAGCAAAACAGCTCTATTGTCGAGACGTATCCCCACTCGGCTTCGGCACCACCGGCTTCGGCACCACCGTCTTCGGCACAACTGTACAGAGCCTCGACCTTCCCCGCAAGAATTGGAGAAGCTGCAGACAAGGCTCCTCTGTGCACCTCCAACTCGACGCCATCTGAGGCGCGGCATTTTAGGTCGCAGAATTGGAGCCTGGGAAAGGGGGCAGAATCGAGGGTCGGCTGGACATCGTCTTGAACCTCTATGTTTGCGGCCGGAGTCAATAGCGGAAAGTCATCCGGAACCTGGCCGCGCAGGCGCAGGAACTCGCGCAGACGGAAGTAATGGCCAGCGGTAACACCACGTAGGTCCTCCACAGGCTCTGCATCCAAGGTCGCAGGGGTCGCGGAAACGAGCTCAACGGCATGTCGAGCGACGTTCTCCAGGCCGGTCCTGCAAGCGATCGCCCAGACGGCCAGAGGGGAGCGCAAAGCACGAGAGAGGAGTTCGGCGGCCAGCACTGCGACGGGCAACTCCATCATGTACTTCTGCGCTGCTCGTAGCGCGGATTCGAGTTCTGGGAGGGATAGATCGAGCGAGGGCTTGACGATGGGATAGCAGATACGGAGGAGCGTTTCGAGGATTTTGCAGTCCTCTTCGACTTCAATGGCTTCGCGTCGGTAGCCGTACTCTCCGGATGTAAGTTTCGTGTCGAAGACAGGAGAGGCTTCCCGAAGAATGCTGCCGCGAACGCGGAACTCGACGTGATCGCAGCTCATGAGCGTGACATCGGCGACCGTCTTGTTGAAAGGCGCAGGGGCGACACGGCATTCTCCTTCGGTCCAGCTGTCTGTAGCACGTTCCAGCTCGACATCCTCGGGATCGAGAGAGTCGGCCGTAGGAGATGATGAAACCATCACAGCGCTGTCCGGTTGACGAGGCGAGTAGGGACACAGAGACGGCGGAACATCACCACAGCCTAACCAGCGAGTACTCTTATATATGTGGTCTTCATTTGCTTTCGATCGGGATCCTCTGGCCCTTATAGGCGACCAGCCGTCCGGATTACGAGAGAGAAGCTCAGATAGTCTGAGCACGCTGAGACCTCGTGCATAGTAAGTGCATGCTGCGGTAGGTCCATGGACCCCACGGCAGCATGCAGCTCTTGCACTGGCAGAAGTATGTATACCTAACGATGAAAACCGGATCGTCTCACCGCACTTGGAGGGTCGAGTAGTTTCTCCACGCCCCTCGTGCATCGAGCCGAGCTTTGGGACCCCGTCACCTATCGTCCAGCAGGCACGGCGTCATTGATACCATGTTTACTGTGTTGCAGACAGGACAACGAACAAGCGACGGACGCATCAAGCGATATACAGAGGAGCTATCACACAGAGCAAGCTCAAGCAGATGGGCGTAAGGAGGAGAGTCATACGTCGCGCGCGCCTGCCGGGAGCGGCGCCTGGGACGGTTCCGCCGTCAGAATCGACTCCTCCGACTCTACGACTCAACACAACTCCTCGCTGCACTCGCCCAGCATGCCCAAAGAACAGGAGAACATCGCGAGCGAAGGGAGGGACTATGCCATGCTCGAGCGCAATCTGCTCTCGCATCTCCGCCTGGCTGTGCTGCTTTCGCTGCTCTCGTCTTCGCTGCTCCTCCATGCTCGACTGCCTACGCCGAGCGACCCTGGTTCGGCCCAGACACCGCCGTCGACGACCGGCCTGGCCGTTGCGATAATAGAGGTCATAGCAGCCATAGCTGCGATCGGCGCAGGAATCTGGGAGTATTGGCAAGGATACGCAGATATGCGCGCACAGCGGGGCTTCTTGCGGGCGAGCCAGTGAGTCTTCCAGGCCATGACAATCATCTCATAGTTCATCCTGTCCTCGTCGTCCAGAACGCATCTCGCAGTCCTCAGCGTCGTCGGACTCGTCGTGTTCGCTACCTGCCTGATGCTCATCTCGAGCGACGTATGACACGCTGATGCTCCTCGCCGCGGCTGGCGACGCCTGCCCTCGATGCGACTCGTCGTGTGCTCCAAATGGCCCCGCTGCCCTGTATGCGGCTGACGGATGGACGTCCCGAATCTATCTTCTCTGTCGCGCGGCGCGTTCTTTGATGATCGCCCTCCTGCGTCCTGATAGTTCCCACCACGCACGCACGGACGCGCGCAGCTAACGCGGGCGTCCCCATTCCCAGCCCGCCGCTCGTCCCTTGTGCCTCTCCTCCACTTCGTAGCCGTCCCAGCCTGCGAGGGCTCATATACCCCCCAGCTATGACCGGAACCCTCGCCCTCATGCCGCAGGCCCCTCCGACCGGTCTGCCCTGCGAGCCTCTGGCCCCCAAACCTAATACCAAAGCGAACATTCAAGCCAGACCCGTTGGACCTCGCCAACCTCGCACCCAGTGCGACTTGAATGATATACGTCTGCGGCGTGTCAGTACGGCTGTCCCCTGCACCCCTTCGAAACATTCACCGCCGACACCGGACGTTCTTCCGAGACAGCGCCGCTCTCCCACCCGAGCGACTTCTGCGCCTTCTTCTGCCTCCGCATCTTCGTCCGAGGACTGCCTGTCTCTCGTCGCCAACGCACCCCCCTCCCTCATCATGACCACCACGACCACGACCATGACCCTCCCGCCTCCCGCGCAACTGCGCCTGTCCGACTCCTCGCCACCCTTCCTCCTCCAGAAGAGGCACGGGCCGCCAGCCTACTTCCTGCAGCGCGCCCCAAGTGCTCTACTCCGAAGCACCCCCTCGACGCCACACCTGAAGCAGAAGAGGTCGTTCAATATCGCCCCCATCGCCTCTCCACAAATCAGTGAAATTGCCGCCACCTCGTCTCCCAGACCGCCACAGACTTGGGGCAAAGTGCTCGATCCAAGCACACCCTTGGCATCGCCGCGGACCCTCTCCTCGTCCCGCGCCCTCGGATCGACCCCTCAGCGCTCCCTCCCAGTCCTGCCGCCTCCTCCGGAAAAGGCTCTTCCGCCTATTCCTTTCCCGTCTCGCGCACCCTCCCCACCTGTGGGCTCTTCGGACAACTCTCGGTCTCTGCTGCTTCCTGCGCATCCATACGCGAGGCCCGTATCCCAGGATGAGGAAGAGACCCTCCGCCAGCTGGAGCAGCTCGCAGCCGAGCTCAAGCAGATGCGTCTGGGAACGCTCGCTGCAGCGAACCAGCGTCGTCCGGGTGCGCCGTCCCAGCGCCGACAGCGGGAGGCTCCCAGCAAGTCCCCGCGGATGAGGGTCGGCTCGAAGGACACCCTTTCGGTCCCGCGCATCGTCGTGACGAATCCATCCACGGAAGACCTCGGACGCGAGCTGGTGTGCGAGACACCGCGTGTTAAAACGCCGGACTCGGATGACGGCAGCGGGGATGTCTCGGAGGAGGAACTTTGGGTCGAAGCGTATGGCGGATGGGGGACGTCGGAGAAGGGCAAATGGAAAGCCTCGGCGCCGGATGAGGAAGCGAGCGTACACGAGACGGTGAGTCTGCAACCTTCGCGGCTCTTGTGTCGCACTCGCAGTCCAGTCGCTGACGTCGTCGCCGTCCTTTGAACGATAATGTTCTCTGACAGGTCTCTTCCTCGCCTCTCCCGCTTAATAGCCGACCCGCATCCCCCGCAGCGAACCCGGCGGAGAGGTTCTACATCTACGAGCCAATCGTGAGTCATGCCTCTATGAAACATTCATGCAGAGTCTCACCCCCGCCCCCTCCGTCACTAGGGAGCGCCCGAGTTCCTCGTCGGATCCTCGACATCACCTATCGCGCGCGCGACGGCAGGTTTCCATAGCCCTCCCACAAAGCCCAAGACGTCGCTCGAGTCCCAAACTGTCTCGGTCCGTCGTCGCCGCCGTCGGCCAGCCGCGCTGGTCCTCGCGAACCCGGAACAGGCCGAATGGTTCGCAGAGGTCCTGCTCAGTTCTGCGCCGCCTCTACCTCGCCCTATGCCCACTCCCCCATTCACGCACCGTCCCACGACCGCCCCTGAGTCACTGGTAGCCCGGGGGGGCCCTTCCGCGTCGTCTTCACGACTCTCGCCCAGACGCGCCATGTCGTCGGACTCTGCGGACGTCTCTCCGACTACCGCTAGTGCGCTCGGCCAGGACGCGCTTCCGACGCATGTGAGGCGGTCAGAGCCCCTCGTCGCGATGCCGCGCATGTCCTCGGTGTCTGCGCTGCGAGAGGAGGGCAAGCCGGATCGTCAGTCCGAGTCGTGGGCGCCCTCCGTCCCCGCCGCCAGCTCCGTGCCGAACTCCCCGAGGCAGGGCGGTCGTCCGCGGCTCAAGTCCATCAAGGGCTTGTTCAAGCATTTCTCCAAGTAGCCATTCGCAATCCATCCCCATTCCTGCTCAAGTCGATATATATATAGCATGTAGCCCGTACCTCATGCCCTGCGCGGTCTGGCTGGACCAGGAGCGAGCGTAATATGCCCGCATACTAGCCTGCTGCTCGGGCGACTGTATCCCTGTATTTATACTGTATCGTTCCACGAAAGTATCATAGCGCAATAGACTCTAGGGATCTTCCCTTCCACATGTACTCGGTGAGGTACCAGCGACTCGGCGCTTGGGCGCGAATGCTTCCCTCCTCAAGAAACGACTCGGAGTGCGCCAGTCGAGACCGCATATGTTTGGGCGAGCTCCTTGCTCTCTCTCGTGACATAGCTTGAATAGCTTTGGTACTGATGACATCTTGCAATTGACATGTAGATGCCTGATGTCACTTGTGTTCAACCTCAAGCCATGATTTTTCGCCTCCTGGAGGGCTGGGATTCGGAAGGACGTGGTACCGACCATGCACATGGGAGCGGATGTATTCGCCGTTTTGTTCTTTGAGAACGCACCTACGAACTGAACCGGGAATGTGAATGATGACCGAGAGCACCTTGTGTCCATTAAGTGGCGAAGTCTACTTTAGATTTCAAGATATACGAGAATACAACACCGTACAAGGAGAGCGGATAGAGAATGCACAGCAAGGCAGCCAGCGTATAGCGTATCACGTACCACACGTACATCAGCCACCGGACAACGACGACGAACACACATCAGTCTGAGACAACCAGACACGACAGCACCTGAGAGTACGCAAAGGAGAGCGAGAGCGATTCGGCAGCGGCACCGACCACTACCGTCGCGGACGCCGGCTATGATGAGCCTGCCGTGACGGCCTGACCTGCCTGCGCAGTCATCGATGCGTCTCCGGTCCCGACAGCGACAGGCGGCGCTGCCGCGGAATGAGCACCGGCGCCCTCGGCGGCAGCTCCCTTCACATCTGACTGGCCGTTGTCCAGCGCCATCGCACCCATCCTGTCCGACAAGCCTGCGACACTCCCTTCGCCGTTGAGCATCGGGCGGCACCCATCGACTTTGCCGCCGGGAGGAAGCATAACGGCGCCCACGTTACGCGCACCGCCCTTAGGGTTGAACAGCTCCGCGTTCTTCGGCGGCGGTCGCTCGAACGCAGGATCCTGCTCCTCAAAGCGCCCGCCCGAGTTTGGGATCTGTGGGCTGTTCTGCTGAGAAGTGGGATAATGCACCAGCGCCGTGCCCTGAGGGTTTGCGCCCTGCGGACTAGGCATCATGACCCGAGATGTCGATGCATTGGTCCATGCGCCACCGACGACAGGTTGACGAGTCGATGGCCCCGACGACAGCGGAGGGAAGTCGTTGGGCTGCAGGGCCGGTTGTGATTGGTGTTGCGGGAGATGTGGCGGACCCATCCTTCCGGGAGACATGGTGCGCGAGTTGACGGCGCCGTGATGGTCGTGATGACGGGGGTGCTGAGGTTTGAGACCCACGGCCCAGTCAGGTCGCGCAGGGAGAGGATGTTTCGATGAAGTAGATGTGGAAGTGAACGTTCGCCTCGAGGATGAAGAGGTCGTTGAAGACGACTGTGCAAAGGCAAGCGAAGAAACCACAACGGACAGAGCATGAAAGAGAATGGGCACATCAATATGAGACGACGACCGAGGGACAACGGGAATAAACAGTACGGAATAAAGCACTCACAGCTGTAGAAGAAGTTTCGTCGGCAGGCGTTCGGGCACCAGCACTGCCGCTGCTGCTGGACGTACCCGATGTTCTTCTCATGTTACTGTTGAGGCGTGGGCCATACGCATCGTTGCCCGCGATGCCGTTCGCGGCAACGGAGGGATTGTACGCAAAGCCGCCAGCGTTGGCACCAGGCCCATGTTGCCAAGAGCCTCGGGACCGAGGACCGCCACGCTTTCCGTTCACACTACCATGGCCGTTACTGTTACGTGAGGACGCCCGGCTCAGGTTGGGTAGTTCGACTCCATTCGTGTTGCCGGCGACATGGTTTGGGGGACCAGGCATGGGACCGGATTGGTAGATAGCTCCCGGCATGGACGACGGGGGCCCCAAAGGAACTCCTGGTTGGTATGGAGGGGAGAAGTAGGTAGGCGCACCGTATCCATACACGGGAGGGCTGGGAGCATATGGAGGATACTGGGGAACGTTTTGCATCGGGGCCATGGGATGCGATGGTGGATGTGTCTCATGATGACTCGGCGCTATGCCAGGCTGACCATGTTGCTGTAGATGCGGAGGGGACACAGGTTGCTGTCCTGCTGGGGGCGGGTTTGACCACATGTACGGAACGTTGTATGCGGCTTGTTGAGGGGCGTTTGGCGGAGGATACATGGGCTCCGCGCTTCCGGGGGTGGAGGGGTCTGAGTGCTGTGATGGCAGCTGTGGATAGTGGTAGGGCGGATAATAGTACGGGCCCACATATGGCTGTCCTGGAGCAGGGCTGTACGCAGGGTAACTGCCGTAAGGGGCGACGTAGCCACCAGCAGGCGGAACGGGAGGTCCATACTGAGGCTGCTCGTATGACGGAACGGATGCGGGGTCGTATAGCGTAGGATAGGTGAAAGAGGGCGAAGTCGCGCGCGAGTTACGTGAACTGCCAGAGCCGTTGGTGAAGGACGGTCCCGACGACCTGAGCGATCGGGAAGAAGTCGTAGAGCTAGCTCCTCTGCGGCTGTCCCTCTTGTCCCGGGTCACCGGGCCTGACCACTCACTCTCCGTCGGCGCAGAACTTGCAGAATCGTCTAGATCGCCGATGCTACTGCCGCGCCCACCGCTTGTGGATCCTGATCCGGAGACGAGACTGAAGGTGGACGAGTTGGCACTCATGTCCTTCTCCTTCTCTTTCTCCTTCTCCGCAAAATCCATGAAGATCCTGGACCGCGCTTCGTTGTAGGCAGCTTCTCGCTCCTCGATCGTCTTGAATCGTTTAGCGGTCGCACTCGCAGCATTGCTGCGGCCTCCGATACTACCGGCCTCTGACGCGTCAACATCGGAGGTGTCCGCGTCCTCGCCCGCCGTGGAGCCAGGCTGGGAGTGTTGCCGCCCTCTTGGACGGCGCATAATCTGAATGGTTGGCATAGCTGACTCCTCCGCTGGGACCAGTTCACAAATACGCCGGGGAGGGCTAGCGAGACAGATCCGTGAGCCACGAGTCACGATCATAGGAGCAGTTACGTACATGCGACTCTCCGACCGGTAATAGACAGATATGCTCTTCGTAACAGGGTCTTGTTCCGGGGACAGCTTATAATATGCGGAACATCGGTGCACGAGCATCCGTTGGTAGGATGTAGAGGGCGTGAGGTCGATTCGAACTCTGCAGGACACGCGAGACGTTAGGACATCATCATTCACAGGTATAGCGTCACTGAATGAGAGCATGGGAGCCACTAGCTGCGAACAGTGACAGAAAATCGCCATGGTAGGCAGCGACGCAGCGCCGTCGTGTGACGGTCGAGGGCTCTGGCAGCAAAGAGGGCAACTTACCTACGATCCTTGATCAGTGCCTCCATCTGCTCGCCGAGCTTCAAAACATATATGCGATCCTTTCCATGAAGCGCCTCCAGTATCTGTTTGTCAGGTTCGGTATCAAGGGCAGCGCTTGTGCTGCCGTTGGGGTCCGCGGAGCCAGCGACGCCCCCCGGCGCGTCCGGCTTCGCGTTCAGTGATGGTATGGTCGGCACTGCATCGCACGAGGCCAATGAGGCCCCAGGGCTGAGGGAAAAGGATCGTGTCTCCTGCATCTCGGTCGCGCTCACACTCGAGCTGGCCGTGGTCGGATCGTTGGAGGTGGTCGCCATTCCTGCTACCGCCGATCCCGATGAGAGGAGCGAGATTGAGTTATCTTGCGCGTGGTTTGGGGCTTCTAGTGGCTGGACGGCGAGCTCTGCAGGACGGCAAATGAAAGGATGCACAGTCTTAGCGTGGAGAACTGGGACAGAGGGCTTGTCTCGCACAGACTGGCGGACGAGTTTCACCCTCTCAACACGACGAGCACGATCACGCACCGGCAGACATCCCAGACTCTTATACGGACAGTTTTGTAGCTGCGATGAACGAGGGAATGGATGTGTGGGAGGACGACGAGCGGGGGTGCATCAGGTCAGAGGGTAAGTGTAGCTGTTCTCGAGAGCGCCCACGGCCCACAAAGTCGACGAGCGCCCGTCAATCCTTCTCGCGTGGGGAAGGAAGCGCCTCGGGAACTCAACGTTGCGAAGCTGGCAGGAGACTCTTGTTGTATACACATCATGCTCCAATTCCGATGTCATGTACTGACTGCAGAGACAAAGCAATAGTTTACAAGTATGATAGCACGTTCATGTACAGTTCAGGCAAGTCAAGAGATAGATAATAGGGCAAGTCTTGTCTCTGCCAAGCAGACGATCGTGATGTTAAGGAGTAGTGCAGGACGCTCGCATGGAGTGCTCTAGTGTGCGGTCGGCGAAGAATGCCAGACTTGGTAGATATTGAAGCTCAGGCTGAATGCATCGTCTGTCTCAGCTACGTCCTATTCGGAGGGTGACGCACACTCACCAGAAAACGAAGATGAAGATTCCGTAGACGGCAAGACCCAATGCCGCTCTCGACAGCGCCTTGCTAGAGTTCGGATCGTTATGCGAAAGCTGTGCTCAGGAAACACAATCAGCGCTGCAGGCAACAGCGCGGCAAGGCGGTGCTCACCTTCCAGTAGAAGAGACCGGGCAGGATGAACGAGATAGTTGTCGAGCCGGTGGAACCCACGAACGACAGGACTAAGGTTCACGTACACGCGGGGACACGTCATATACCAAAGACAGGATGCATCAGCGCCGACGAAGAAGCAGAAGGGAGAACACGCACCCATCTGCAGGTCATCAACAAAGTAGGCGATCGAGAAGCCGCTCGCGACGATGGCGATCGTCAACAAAGTGTGCTTCAAGGGGCTCATGTCATGGCTACCGCCATGCTCATCTTCGGGCTCTTCGTCTTCCGGGTCACCTGCCTGCTTGCTGGCTACGTGTCCACCGTGGAAGACCTTGTCCAGGCAATTCCGGCAGGGATGCACCTGCAAAGGATAGGAGAACATCACGAGAATGGCGATGGCCAGCTGGCCGACGGCAATAAAGACAGACGTAGACGGATACATCGCAATGATGTTGGCGCCGACCTACACGCGGATCGGTGAGAAGAGTATCCGTGGCGGTGTACGCTCTACATACCTTCGAACCGAATGTCAGATATCCGAAGACGGCGAGAACCTCGTATATGATTGCGGCGGAGCCGATGGAGGTACCAATTACGATGTTCATCCTCTTCTGCGTATTAGAGGAGATCTCGTTGAAGATCGGGAAGAGCTACGAGCGATATCAGATCTGTAGGGTGTTATTCCCCTAGCAGAAATGGGACATACGTTCTGCGCGCAGGTGTAGGCAAAGACCTGTACTGGGAATGTCGAAACAAAGCTCGGAGTGAAGTGTACAAGGTGAATTTCGCCCGCTTCCTGTGTACCCTTCAGGGGAAAGAAATAGCATACAACCACAATGACCACCAGGTACGCTGTCTCGCAGTCAGCGTGCAGCTCATCAAGAAGTTGGATTCACTTACCAACAGAGAAAAGAGCGATATAGCTGGTATGCCTAAGACTATCTAGCTTTCTCAAGAAGGCGAGGGGCACTAGAGGTATCATGAGGATGGTAATCCAGTTCTGACCGGAGAGCATCCATGCAGGCGGGTTTGTGTCTGGGGAAGTAAGATCATGATAGAGAGCGGCAACCACATTGGGCATGAGGGATTTGATGATGATCAGGTAGCTTGAAATCACCATCAGCAAGGCTCATAGGCACGCCTGCAGCGGTATTCTCACCTGATAGATACACCGAAACACTTTATAGCGATAGCAGCGTCGAAGAAGACCGCGGCGCGGGGGAAAGTCAATTCGGCCACAGCAAAAAACGACGCCCGTCTATGAGGAGCCTTGACGGCGCACAGTGACAGAAGGTAGAGGCCGAATCCAGCGACAGCACCCGAGAAGAGACATGTTATCATGCCCGGAATGATACCAGCGGAAGCCAAAGCCTGCATGGAGACCCTTTCAGATGCGACTCCAATCGATCTATGATTTGGTCCTCACCAAAGGGAAGGTGAGCATGCCTATCAAACAGCGCGGCGTCAGTCACTACTCGCACTTACGGGCTATTGCGCACTCACCGCTTCCAATAATGGTGTTCGCCAAATTGCTGATACTGCTCGACAGCGTCGCATGCCCGTCCCTCTTGGTCCGCTTTGCAGTCGCCTCTGCGCCTAACAGCGCGTCCCCTTCATGCGAGGTCCGTGGTTCGACGTCTATCCCGTCCCCCTGCTCCGCACGACCCTGGACGGCGCCATAGAGATGCACCATCTCGTAAGGTTCGCCGCGGTCAAAGTCCAGAACAGAAGACGTCGAGCTGAAGGTGGTGGCACGGTGCCCCGGTGAGGCGAGATCAAGTGCAGTGGCTTGTACAATGCGACGGGCCGCTCCAGTTGGTTGCGGTCTTGCCAGGGCGGTTGACGGACTAGGTGTGTGCGGAAGACGTCTCGGCGGATTTGTCAGCGACGGCGTATCCCGTCCGTAGCGTCAGTGGCGTCCGGCGATACTCGCTCAACCAAGTAGCAGGCTCCGGCTTGTTTGAGAGCGGAGCAGCAAGACGGAAGGATAGGAAGCGATTCAGTTGCAGAGGACGCCTTTGAGGTACAATTGAATCACAGAAGAGCAACTTGATATCAGTAACAAGTGCAACTGACTGCCACGCCGCATTCACCGTGCCACGCCGTCATCGGCACGAGGCTCCGCCCTGGGGCCTATTTGCGCATGTTAGCTTCCAAAGCCTTTGCACAACAGGACCAAACAACCATCTTCCCGCTCCAGCCACCATGACCTTGCGGCACCGACCGGCTTTCGAGGAGGAGGACGCTTCTGCCCTCAGGCTCGGACCCGGTAAATCTGAAAACTAGCATTCACCGCATTTGCATGATAAGAACCGTGATCCTGTGCCAGAATTCAACAATGCCGGTTGTCTGCTCATCTCCGAAGTGCGCTACTTGCTGGAGCATCGGCCATCCGAAAAGGCTGCCCCTGACACTACGTACGTATCCTGATACTTCACAAAACCGCCATATAAATGTACTATAGCGTCTACAAAAAGACATTGGAGTACGTGAAGACTTTCGCGAAGTTCGACAAGCCCGAGGCAGCGGCTGCCATTCGAGAGTGAGTTACGTTTTCCACCTAGTTTCCCGCGTACATTCTAAGACGTCTCCACAGGACCCTGCGAAGAGAGTCTGCTCTTACTCAGTTTGAGATTGCTCAGATCGCGAACCTATGCCCTGTAACAGCGGAGGAAGCGAAGAGCATCATCCCTAGGTGAGTCGCGACGCATACTTCGCCCAAGAGAATCAGCCATTTATCAGCTCCCTTGAGTCTTGTCAAAATTGACGACGACAAGCTTCAGCCTCTCCTTGACGAGATCCAGACCATGCGGAAGTTCCAGTCATGACGGAATGTTTCGTCAACGTCAGTTTCAGCCGACTGCACCACCTCCGTACCGCACGTTCCGTTGTCTCTCGTACAGGATGATAGAATTCTCTCCTTTCTCCTTCTAGTCCTTCTCTTCGCCTGATCAGAGTATGTCAGAGCGTGATGCGAGCGGGAGGGGCACAAGGTCCCACGATCCATCTTCGACTGGCAATGGTTCACGTGCGAATGACTGACTCCGCAACCTCGCTACCTGGCCAGTACATCAAGAGTTGCACTCGCGTCTACAGCACCGTTGCCGGCATGTCTTCTCGTAGATTACATACCTGAAAGTGCTGGGCGGAATAGACTGCAGATCATGTTGCGTCGTTGAGGTTGTGAACGTGTCAACATATTTGGTGGTTTCGCTAGCACAGTATCAGCGAGGTATTTCGTGGCCCAAGCGAGGCATTATTGTTTACTCGGGTGGCCGTGTGCTATATATACGTTTGGTTGGAATGCCTCGCCGAGTCTCAGCGTCAAGACACTCGCACGTCGCGGGACACCGCGATGGACAATATCGTCCTATCCACGCTATTAGTACGTGAATCACTGCGTTCATACGGCGAACACGCCAGCTGACTCTTTGCGGCCCTCCGAGACGCCGTCTCTTCCGCTGCAAGCCTCCTCCAGGACGCGGCGTCCATCATAGTACTTGCACCGCAGCAATATCAACTCGCCTCCACTCAACTCAACTGCCGACCGAGCGACGTGGCTGCTGTCGGTGATCACCTCGCTCGTTGAGTTTGAGAAAGAAGACTTCCCGGGAGAGCTCTACAGCGTCATGTCGCGATTCCTCGACTGGACATTCCTACACCGACCGGCGCGGCGCTATGGAACTGTATGTGCAATGCTCGCCCGAGCTCCCTATATCTGCTGATATGGATGCTTGTTCATTAGCGATTGTGTTGACATGCTGCCAAGTGATCCTCACTCAGTGCAACATTCTTCGAACGCGTCCTCGTGTAGATTCTCCCTAGCGGGACGCTTGAAGCTCTGACGCATCCTTATCCAGCGTCAGCTTTTTCCTGGCGCGGTATTTCTTTAGCTCGAGATCTTCTTGAAGTTCTCCGCTCACGCCATGACCTCTCCCATGCCCCTCGGGGACAGCGATACTGTCCTGGGATATGTGCGGATAACGCTCTCCGGGTTGTCCTTTGTGTTGCTGCAGGCTGGTTCCTAGAACCATCACGAACGAGAATTCGTCGAAAACTGCTGGCGTAGCTATTGCACGTCGCATCCTCCTCCTTGGCCTCTCGCGGCTCCCCTCGGCTATTCGCCGCCTACACGGACATCAAGCTCCTCACATCCATCCCTACCTGGATCTCGACGTCGATGAAGGCGGCCTTGAAAGATCCTTCATACAGCCTTGATGCGTCGCAGAGGAGAGAAATTTAGGAGTGGCGGAGCTATCTCGCACAGTAACAACAGCCCTCGTGCGAGCATTCGGTTCAATCGAAGGCGGCCACTATGGGACCCCTTGGGGCGAGTAAGGCATCTTCTCACTCGCTGCCAGCATCACGATCCACGGCGTTCCAGTCGTGATACACAGCCATAACACACTCCTTCATATCATATATCTGAGAGTTTAGACTCTCAGTTGCCCCAGACCGCCGTCTATTGTGCACACCATTATCCACAGACGTTTTCTCTCGTAGCAACCAGGCTGGCGACGTTGTATTCACGGAAATAGTAGCGCGTATTTTCACATTTCTCCTACCGATCAGGCTGTGTTTTGGGCCCGGAACAAGCTAGTAGCGCCTAGGATACGACGCCGCTGCTACTGTATCACTGCAGGTGACTTCTCGCTGGACAACTTGAGCCGTGGTACAGTAGGTGGACGACCTGCAGCTTCGTAGCCGTCCTGTCAGTGACTCCGAGTCTTATTATTGCAGTGTAATGGAACTCCGCCCAGAGGGGCGATGCAATGATCAATACATGTCCACGAACTCCTCGAGTAGACATGGATACGGAAGCAATCCCAGAGATAACTGTTACAAGTACAAGCTGGCTGACAGTTTCACCCAGTACAACAGCTTCCTCGCTGATCTCCACTCCGGAAGCGAGGCTGCATTATCCGTCGTCAGCCATATGATGGTGCTAGGCTGAGCAGCACGGCCAGGGGCTAATGAGTGATACTAACTCACCTATACCAAGCTCAGACTCCGAACGGAATCATCCACAACTCGAGTTCCTCGTCGTCATACGCGTCCATCGGGTCAAATGGTATGAAGAGTTCGTCGTCGTAGTACTCATCAAGGTCATCGTCTTCATCAGCGTCGACATTCTCGTCACGGATATCGTCGCGCCCATCCCATTCCAGATGCGGGACGATATCTTCCAAGCGCGCGACCGCCTCAGCCTCAACATTAATGCATGTCCGCAGGACAAGCTTGAGGAGCGGAGAGCCGTAATTGCAGCGCAGGACGAGCCAGTCGAGGAGTTCCTCTAGGAACTCCGACTCGTGATTGGAATGGGGGCAACCAAAGCGCACGGATTCGAGCTCGAGGGTATGAAGATGTGGCATAGGGAGTTCACCGACCGGGTCGCCTTCGACATCGCGGACGACCGAAAGGGCGGGAAGGAAGTCGAAGTCCGGGTGGCCGATGACGGATAGCACCTGCAGCTCGTCCATCCGACCGAAAAGCGCACCCCAATGCCAGTTTCTATAGGTAGTGTGCACCTCAAAGCGATGGAGTTGAGAGAAGAAGGTCGCGTCATTCACCAAGGTCTGGATCGATCGGGAGTGAGGGAATGCGTCGAGCGAAAGCTCCGCATCCGGCGATAGCAGGCCCTCTTCAGTACTACTGGTGTACGACCGCCATAACTTCACGTAGATCTGCGAGGAGTATAGCGGCGCAAGCCGAGCAGTACGGGGTGGGTCGGAGTGACCGAGTTGTTCGCCGAAGGCTTGTACGAGGTCTTTGACGCCGCGGTCCGTTCGCCCATTCACGATGATGCGAGTATTATGTGGAAGGGACAGGTGGCGCAGGAGTTTCGCACATTCAATGGCGTCGGAGAACAGGTCAAGGGAACGGAGAGCAGGTAGAGTCACGGCATGTTGCACCGCCGGCAGGTTTGTAGCGTCATCTGGAAGCCGCGGGATCGCTTCGTTGAGGTTCAGAGTCTCCAACAACGGCATGTTCTCCAAAGCCGTGAGGAGTTGTGAGAACTCTCCTAGCTTGGGCGTCGTGTCGTAACGAGCGTGGACGATGAGCGTCTTCAGGGAGGGACAGAAGAGGGGGTTGGTCCAGTCGACCGTAATCCTATGGATCTCCAACCGGCGAAGACGGGGGATCTGTCCTGAAAGGAAGTCGGAGGAGAGCGGCAAAGTAGGGAGGAAAGAGTCACGGTCGAAGGGCTTCACGTCCGAGCTGAGGAACATGCTTTCCAACATGTTCGCGGGGAGCCGCCATTTCGTGGAGAGCGCCTGAACCAGACGCGCAGGCCCAGTAAGACGGAACTCCTTGATGCGCGATGACTCTTGCATCAGGGTGTCGAGGATTGGCAAGCGTGCATCGTCACGGTAGGCTACAGTAGCCGAAACCCAGAGAGGAGCCTTCTTGGAGCGTGCTAGGACCTCCCTCGCCACATCGGGCTTCGTCAACACGATCCGACTCCAGAGCCTCGGCGTGTTAAGCGCAACTGTACGCCAGATGCGACAGACATGGGTCAAGGTGATCCACTTGTACGCGTGTGAGGGGCCGTAATGATTTCTCCGCTGGGCCTCGTAGTCGCTAATCGCAACGAGAGCGAATACTTCAGAGAGGATCTCCGGGGGAAGGCGCGAGATCGGAGCCATGGTGTTGATACAACCTTTTAGCTCGATGACGCGAGTTTCATGCGCCTTCACTTGGTCCCATAATGCCTTGCGCTGAGCGGCGTGATCGTCTTGTCCCAGTGGGAAAGACTTCGAGCCGTGGAAGCCGAAAGCCATGATCTGCATTACGTGTATATGAGCAACATGCGCATATGTACCCGCAGGATTTCTTACTCTGATACTGCACTGGGTAAGGCTCCAAAGATCGAACGCGCCCTGCTAGTATTGCACGGTGCAGATGGAGTTGACGACTCTCCGTGCTTGCAGACGTGGCAGAGTATGGCAGGGAGATAGTCGATCTAAGTGTAGCTAGGTGGCGTAGGACTAAAATGAGTGGTCCGCTTGATAGGGGCTGAAGTGGACGTCTTGAAGGTGTAGAGGATGAGGTATGCGCGTACTTACTCGCGGGAAGGGGCGCACCAACAGTGGAACAAACATGGTCAAACATCGTGCAAAGGGCCCGGTGATTGGCCCCCGATGATTTACCGCCGGATTTCTGACTCGTCTTTCCTTCACTTTGCCGAAAGAGAATACGAGCAAGAACGGATGGCTAAGTGGTATAGATACAGCATCAACGATCGTACGCTACAACTCCACCGCGCTGAAGCCGCGGGGTAACTACATCGGCCACGCTGGTAGTCAAGGTATCTATATCAGCGCTCAGCAGGCACGCAGTGAGCACCAGTCAGCAGCTTACCTTGTGACTGTCAGAAGAATCCCCACGGATCGTCGAGGTATCCGTCCTCGTAGTAGTCATAGTCATCGTACGCGTATATATCATCTTCTTCGTCTTCATCATCCTCTTCACTCTCGAACTCCACCACCTTGTCCCACACAACGTACGGGACGATATCGACGAGCCGCTCCACATCGTCCTCTGTGAGATTGAGGCATTGCGTAAGGTGCAGTCTATCGATGGGGAGATTGTAGTTGCAGCGTAGGAGGAGCCAGTCTTCCAGATCGTCGAGGAACTCCGGCGGGTCGTCGTAGTCGGGGCTGCACATGCGCACTTCGGAGAGTTTCAACACTTGCAGATGCGGCAGGACCAAGGAGGGCGGGCGGTTCTTCCTCGACTTCCGGATTGCCGACAGCGCGGGCAAGAACTCGCCCTGCGGGTTCCCCCGAATTGATAAAATCCGCAGTTCTGGCATGCCGGCAAAGACGTCCTTCCAGCGCCAGTCATGGTATTGCGAGTCGATCTCGAGACTGCGGACCTTTGTGAACATCTTCGAGTCTCGTACGAAGTAGGACGCTAGAGAGGAGCACGCCAGCGCGTCGATTTGTACTTCGAGGCACGGGTCGGGAGACTGCGGGTCGACCACAGAGCGCCACCCCTTCATCAAGATCTTGGAGCTGAACATTCGAGACAACTGGACGGTAAGTAGGGGTTTGGAACGCGAGAGGTGCTCCCCGGTGACACGGATCAACTCCTGCGCGCCATTGGCACCGCAACCCTTCAGTATCACGCGCGTGGCCTGAGACAACGAGAGATGGCTGAAGAGATGCGCGCAATCCAGGGTCTTCCCGCTAAGGGTCAGGTTTCGGAGGTGGGGTAGGGTGATAGTCCGTTGAGGGGCTGGAAGCGTTTTGGCATCCTCTGGGAGGCGTGGGATGGAATCTTCGAGCTCCAGCACTTGTAGGGCTGACAAGCGTTCGAGCGTGGTAAGCAATTGCTCGAAGGTGCCCAGCAAAGACTGCGAATCAAGGCGACCGGACAGGATGAGCCTGGTGATGGTGGGTGTGAAGATTGGGTTCCCCCAAGCGAACACAAGGCGGCGAATCTCGAGAGAGCGGAGACGAGGCAAATGTCCGTTGAACAAGGTCGGTGAGAGAAAGGAGTCGCCAACGTCCGAATGATAGTAGGAGGAGGTGGTCTCCGAGAGCACAATGGTCTCCAGATGGTCCGCGGAACCCGTCATCTTCGAGCAAAGGTCTTGTAGTAGACGAGCCGATCCAGACAGCCGAAGTTCATTCAGCCGCGGGGACTCTTGCATGATCTCCTCCAACAGCTTCCCCCGGTCGTCGCTGGTCGACAAAAGCGAAGCGCAGATGAGTAATGGGGCTTTCTTCGATCGAGCCAAGACGCTTTCCACCACAGGCCTGCTGGTGAGGATGATGTGGCCCCACAGTCGAGGTGTATTGAGGGCAACGGCGCGCCAGTTGCGGCACACATGGCTAACGGTAATCCACGCATAGAAACGAGATCCGCCATAGTAGGGGTGATAATTGTTCTTGCGCTCCTCGTAGGAGCTTTTCGCGACATGAAGGAAGACCTCCGACAGAAGTTCGGGAGGTAGTCGAGCGATGTCGGTTAGGGTATTCAAGCTGCCCTTGAGCTCGATGATAGCGCGTTCAGCGGCCTGGATGTCATCGAGAATCGCTTGGCGTTTGGCAGCCACGGACTGGCTGTCCGAGAGCATGTGTAATGTGGCTTCGTTGTGGAATGTAAGCTGGAATGACCCGACGCGTATGGCTCTATACTCACGGCAGGGGCCGGGCACTCGGAGAAAGGATTCAAAATTCCCGCCTAAGCTGACACACAGCAGTGGTGACCAAATAAAGCTGGGCAGGAGCAATAGTGTCCTTTACTGTCGTTGAGCAGAACCCCAGAAAGCGACAGACGATGAGGATGAGCGAGACCACGAAGAGTGAGCGACAGACGGCTTCAATGTAGAGGTAGCAAAGGGTACGGTACAAGTGAGAACAAGCGCCCGTTCCTCAGGCACAAGAACCGGACCGGACCGGCGGAACTGCCCTGATGTGCCAAGCATCGACAAATACCGGGTTGGCCCGGCCAGTTTGAGCGGACCCTTGTGCACGTGACAGAGAAGCTGCGCGTCTGTCAGTTCACC
The DNA here is from genome assembly GCA_022385805.1 of Pilatotrama ljubarskyi. Taxonomy (NCBI): domain Eukaryota; kingdom Fungi; phylum Basidiomycota; class Agaricomycetes; order Polyporales; family Polyporaceae; genus Pilatotrama; species Pilatotrama ljubarskyi. The sequence continues at coordinate 286,998 of MU277699.1, read as the reverse complement.
GTTACAACTTACAGTGGGTCCGCTCACTTGTGGCTCATTCACTCTCCTCGTGCTGCATTTCCTCAGCGTTCCGGAGGCTCTTCGTCTGGTTGGGACATCTGATGCTTTGCTCCATTACAGGTGAATATTGACATCTTCGCTAGGGGATGCTAGGGGATGTCGAAGCCGGATAAGGAAACGCTCAAGGTCACGCTCAACGATCTGCTGAGCGACAAAGAGACCGTACGAGAGAAGGCAGTGAAGACCATCGGCTCTACCTTTGCTCGCAAGGCAGCGGTCGTTAGATTCGGCAAGGATGGCGACGACAGGACATGGCTCGTGCTTTTCCAAGCTCTCTTCCAAGCTTACCGGGCGCAGTTGAAGAAATGCATCAGCAAGCTCGGATCGCTCCCTGCTCTTGAGAAGGCTGGCCTCAGCGATCGCTCCGTCGGGAGGTTGAGCGACACGGCTAGAACTATTCGACTATTAGCCAACAATAGTAGAGAACTGCTCCCCCCTCGCGTGCTCAGGACGTTACTGAAGCACCTCACGGATGCCGTTGCCTACGACGGGAGACTCGTCACGCTTGTAGCTTCCGACTATGCACAAACGATTGGTTCTCTCCTTGCGTGGAAGCCCCATCTTCAAGCACTCCCTGATGAGATGTGGCACACCCTCCTAGCCATCAGCTTCAATGTCGTATTGGGCCGAGCGCCGAAACGCAAGTTCGAGGATGTCCTTGACTCGCTTCACGCTGACAACGTCGACTCGTCCGATGAGGCTTGGGACGATGCACAGCGATCGCCGTCCGTCACTAGCGGTAAAGTCGCCGGACCATCAAGACCCGCTTCATCGTCTCTGAAGCGTCCGCGGCAGAGCTCCACTGGCCAGGGTAGCCTACGCCGTGGCTTGTCTACCTCAAGCAGAGCTGTCCAGCGCCCAACATCTCTGCAAGGCGATTTTTTGAGGATTGTTGCCTTGCTGCTACGCTCGCCAACTGCCCCCATCCTTTCAACTCCTGCGGATCGCGAGAGCAACGAGGAAGACCGGGACCCCCATGCATTCCCTCGCAGTCTGCTCAGCTACTTCTCCCAGTTTCTGCGTGTCTACTCGGTGGACTCGTCGTTGCGACGAGACTATCTTTCTGCCCTGTCTGCTGCTCTGAGTCACTTCACTCTCAATTGCCGCCTGCCGGTGGCCGCGTTCGCCTCTAACTCCTGGGAAGCCCTGGTAGCAATGTGGAGTACCAAGGACATGGATAAGTCAGACGACATGGTGATTGTGCTGCGAATGCTGTTCCCGGTGCTGACTGCAGAGCCTCTCGAGGACGAAGACAGCATCACTCCCGTGGATGCGCTACTCGTGCTATGGTCCATCTCGGAAAGTGTAGCCACCAAGCACTTGACAAGTTTGGGAGACGGCCTCGACGCGCTGCGCTTACGCGTTCTGGGCGAGCGGGACCGCACCTCTGCAATGCGAGCCTTCGCCTCACGCACCTTCGAGCATGGTTGGGGCCTTGAGCGGGGTAGGGCGCTGGCCTGGTCAGTCTTGGAACTCCAGGCCGACTGCGCTGAGAAAGTGAGCCTTACTATGAACACATATAAGCTGCTGCTGAACACGCCTGCAGCTCTACCTTCACACCGAGTCCACCTATTCCACCCCCACCATTGGCCGCAAAAGGATGAAGTTGGATAACCCCATAGCAACACTGTTTGACTCCATTCGGTCGCAGGCATCGCGAGAGACGAAGATCCACCACTTACAGGTCCTCCTCTTCTTTGTCGAACGGCACTGGCTCGTCCTCCACGAGCAGTTGCGGAAGGACGCTGTTGTCTCACTCACGTCGCTCGTCTCCTTCGAGGACGCCGATATACAGTCGTGGACGTTCCTTTGTCTAGCTTCTATCGCGCATACGGAATGCTCCATGGCCAACTCTATCCTTGTCGAAACAAGCCCTGCGCCCGCTATCACTTCTCTCTGGGACCCAGTATGGACGCATGCCATGCGCCGGGCTAACGTACCGGCTGTCTCTCGCGCAGCGTGTCACGCCGCCCACGTCCTGCTATTCCACTCCAAGCGCTTGCTGTCGTCCCAGCGTGTCTTAGGCGAGATCGAGTCCTTCGTGAAGGATCTCGATGTACAGGGCCCCGCGTACCCCTACGACGCAGTCTGCGACTTCATGGTCCTGTGCCTCCGTTTTGCGAATCAAGACGTTCGGCTGTACCGTATGCAGATGGAAGAGAAGGTTCTTTCCTGGCTCGTGGAGGCTTGGCGGATCGACGGTGGGCGCAGGACGGCAATGCCGATGCACACCGTCGCGCATATACACTCCCTACTCGAAGCGATCACTGGTTCGTCGAAGAGAGTCGGACTGCGTTGCGACATCATGCTTCCGCCTTCTCCTATCGTCGACGCCATGACGGAAGAGACGCGAACGAGGGTCATCCGTGACTTCGAGCTTCATGCTTACCTTCCCCCCTACGAGACACCCTCGTCCTCTTCCGGCAGCGCGGTCACCAACCCCAGTGCAGATGTACCACTCATATCGGAAGTCGATACCGCGGACCTATCACCGCCTAGAGGGCGGGAAAGACGACTGTCAGCCTTCCTGCTGAAATCTTTAGAGGCGACGTACGGCCAGCTGCCGACTGCTGAAGCTGCCCAGAGTAGACCGACCGTGGAGGCGCTCCGTTTCTCTCTCGATCTTGCTGTGACCGCTCTCTTCTTCGAAGGCTCGCTTCTCATGAACGGTACCCAGTCGAATCGTCGCGTCATACAAGCGGCCTGCAGACTGATCGGCCATGTTTCGCCTTGGCTGACAGACAAGCGCTGGGAGGCATTCGAACGGCGTTTGCTTCTGGGCGCCCTTGACCCTTTGACCCTCGCCGATGGGGAGGATGACGATCATACTGGAAGCTCTTGGGAGGGCCTTGTGCGACCAGGAAACAGAACAGGTATACGAACCGAAGTCCTCCGGAAATTGTTGGCTACCTCCCGCTTTGACCGCGGAGATAATGCCCTTCGTACCAGTCTCCAGCGATGTGTATTCCGCAGCGCCGATGTATATTCCTCGCCAGTCTCTAGCTGTGGTTTCGTATGCTGACGAATCGACTGCTCATAGGTACAGGACGCCTTCGCAGAGCTGCTCAAGCGGCTACGGGACGTACTTCGCTTGACAATCGCACCACTGGCGTCTGACGACCCTCTCACGAATGCTGACGATCGTGATGACTTCGTCCCAGCCTCTGACCCGACAGCCTCGGCGGACGCTGCCCAGAAAGTTGCTGCTCTGAAGACGCATAACAGTCACGTAGCGCGGGCATGTATCACTGCGCTCGTCGTTGTCCCCATCCTGCAATCGTCGTCTGGGGAGCCTACGCACGACAGGGAGCTTCTGGACCTTGTCCTCACTTCCGAACCCGCACAATTCCTTGTGGTGGGACCTCCGTTCCTCGACCATGTTCGACAGAGTCGATTGCACCTCAATCGTTCGCATTTGAAGGAGCTCGTTTGCCAAGCAGAAGATCTCTGCATTGAACACGCTTATAAGAACAACGAAGAGGCTCAGCTGCTCGTCGTTCAGACGCTCGAGGCGACTTCTCATCTCTGGCGAGGACCTATGATCCAGGATCCGGATCTCGCGACGAAAATGTTGGATTTCTGCTCCCAATGCATCCGGCTGCTCAAGAGCAACGACCGGCGATCCTGGCGCGTACGGGACGCCATCATCCGTTTCCTGGACAAGTATCTGGCCATCGACCCGACTCAGGAGGTCTGGGCAATGTCTACTGACGACCATGATGCTCCCGCCCCTGAGGAACTCCCGGCGGCCGTGCTCCCCACTTTCGCCAATGACGAGGATGTCAGAATCCGCTTCCGTGTCGCTGCTACCAGTACTCGGCTGTTCACCGTCGGTCGTCGCGCAGGGCGCGATCCAATGGAAGTGTACTCAGAGATTCACCGGCATCTTTCTACCTCGCAGGACCAGTGAGTCCGCGTTCAACCCAAGCAGCTAATAGGGCTAACCACTATATATCTCTAGCTTCGAGGGCATCATCACTCGGTTACTTTGCTTGGGGAACATGGTCATATCCGAGGCCTCCGTCAGGCGCGGAGCCTATTTCCATCTGCTCGAGGTCGCTTTCTTCTCCGACACCTTCCGTCGTCATCTCAAGGCGGTCCTCATGGGTATCACTACGCGGCTAGGAATGCAGCGGTTTTCCGACTTATTCGACTGCTACGCCTCCCAATTCGCCTTCTCTCTCTGTATAAACAACATCGACATCTCTCGCTTTCCCATCGATCTCCTTGGCTTTCGGGATCGCCGAGAGTGTGCCGAAGCTACGTTTCGGGCCCTTACTCCGACCAACCTCTTGGCGGGTGAACTTGGGGGCGCGCCAGACACGGGAAAAGAGTTGTTCGCCCGTCACTGTCAGGCCGTTCAGAAGAGCGAACGCGATGGCATAGAGGAGTGTTTCGCTGACCTCGTCGGGCACGAGATCACTCTTTGGTTCTTTTCTTACCCCGGGTTCGCCAGCGACGAATCGCTCGGAGCCAAACTCGAAGAAGCACTGAAAGACAAGACCGCGCTTCTCCAGGATGAGAGACGTTTCCGCGAACTCCTTCAATGCAATGTCGACGAGATCATCGTCTCCATTCTCAGGACCCTAGGCGATCAAGATGTCTCCGGAAACGGACCTATCGTGGCCGCACTTCAACAGAACGTTCCCGGAGACGCCGCTGAGACGTTCCTAGCCGTCACGAAGTACCGCGCACTCGACACGTTCGACACGTACGACCCTAATCTCCCCCAATACAACACCCATATCGTCCTCGGAGCGATCGACTGGTTCCGCAGCCGAGTCGAACATGCCGACTCCCATGCCGTCACGTACCACGTCCTGCATCAGATCTTCGCCGACATAGAGCGGTTGCCTCTGGTGAATGAGCAGTGTCGATCACTCAATGCTCTCTGCCTCTGGATCTCCTGCCACGCCGATCACTTCCAGGAGGAGTGCCTGCTGCGGGTCTTGATCCGAAGGAGCGTCGCCATGCTCGCTCAGTCCGACCTGGCTCGCAGCGCGCAGTCTTTGCTCGAATGGTCGTTTTCGCTCTACAAGACGCATATGGCGAAAGCAGATCATCGCTTGGCAGATGTTCTCATCCGCGCCAGCACTCTCGCGGATGAGTTTTCCGAATCCGTCGGAGCCCCCTACCTGAGGAAGTTGGGTGCTGATCTCTTAACGTGGCTTGAATCCCAAGCGGAGTCTCTGCGCAAGAACAAGGTTCTGAAGAAGCAAGTCAAAAGAGCCCTCGCTGCCTGGCCCCGCGAACTGGGGCCTTCCTTGCGCGCTGTCTGTGACGATCTCCAACTATCAGACTTGATCTCTGCTCTGAATGAGCGCGGTATCTCCTCTAGCAAGTTTCGCCTGGTCAGGAAGATCTACGACATCACCTCCCGAGGGAGCCAGGGCGAGGGAGAGCAACAGTTTGGGACCTCCGAGTTCTGGCGGTTGAAGGCATGCATACCTCCGGAAGATCATCTAGTCGACAGCGATATTGACGCCTTCACGTCGCTTCTGATCCATCACCACGGCCGTATTGATAGTCCCGGTAGCGAGAAGTTCGCTCCAGAGACAGTCTGTACTCGTCATTGCCGAACCGCTGAGAGCAAGGCTGGTCCTAACAAAGAAACCGCCCCGCACGCAGACGTGGAACTTGCCCGCTCCGCAACCATTCTCTCTTTGCTCACAATGCTGGACACTGCCCCTGCTTCCCAAGTGCATACCGCATACACGACTTTGCGCGCCTTGATGTCGACTCCTTCCTCAGATGCCTTCGGCGACGCCGCTCTGCCAAGTGATCTACGACGCGAGCTCGACTATCTGCGGGCGTTCCGGAGGCTGCAGGCTAGGTTTCCAGCGGCAGATCTGCCGGCCGCTCTGACCAGCGAAGAGATGCTGCACGGCTCGTCCGAATGGCGCGCTTGGGTCACCCGTCTTACCACTCTGCTATGCGACACATTGGGTGGGCGGGATACCTTCTTTTCTTGCCTGACATCTCTCTTGCAGAGCGACCCTGCCTTCGCTGAGGACATGCTCCCCGTTTTGGTACACTCCCTTCTTCAGACCGAGTTCGACGAATCCGGTTCTTCCGCTGAGACGTCCATCAAGGTCTTGCTCTCTCGGTACTTCACGTCCGTGCTGACTTATGCGAACGCCGCTACTCCGTGTTATCGCACCATCATCAACGTCGTCCTTCACCTGCGCTTCTTTCAACCGTCACCCGAACCCAAGGATCCCCTGGCTCATGACAAATGGCTCTCCATCGACTTCACCCTGCTCGGCCGATGTGCGATCAAGTGCCACGCGTACACGACCGCGCTTCTCTTCCTCGAGCTCGCTCACGAATATGCTTCTCCTCATAGCCAATCGAGCGACCACTCTGCTGAAGATATCCTCTTCGAGATTTACAGCCATATCGACGAGCCCGATGGCTTCTACGGCATTCAGACAAACAACTTGAGCAACTTCTTTGTCAGGCGTCTTCGTCATGAGAAGCAGTGGGATAAGGCGTTCCGCTATCACGGCGCAGTCCTCGAATCAGGCGCAGGAGCTTCCGTGGATACCGATGGCATCATCCAGTCTCTCCACTCCTTTGGCTTCAATCGTCTGGCTATGAATACCCTGCAGAACTTCTCGGACTCGAAGAACGCGTTGGACTCCAGCGCTCTGGCGTACAGTCTGGGCTGGCGTGCCGAGAGATGGGACCTTCCAGAGGCTTTGACCGCTGATCACTCTGGGGCAACGGTTTACATGGCCATGCGAGCGGTGTATCGCGAGAGGAGCCAACATGCTGTGGACTACACCATCCGAAGGGCATTTCTGCACGAAATGAGCCGCCTTCGTGACCTGGGCAACGAGAATTTCAACGAGATTCGTCAGGTCGCTCAGAATCTGATGTGCTTGAGTCAAGTGCGGCAGTGGAGGAGTGACGTTGTCCGTAGTGCCCTGCAGGCTGGGCCAGTTGACAAAGCGGACTGGCACAGTTTTGTCTCCCTGGAGTCAGAGTTCGAGTGAGTCATCTTATCTTGAGGAGTCGCTCAATCAACTCATAGTTACTCCAGCTTCCCAAATGTCGAAGCTGTGATGATGACCCGCATCTCGCTCATTCGATCTCTTGCTCAGAAGGAACAGCGAGATCAGATTGGGGACCTCCGGTCCCCCGTCTGCGAGTCTCTGCTCAATCTCGAGAAGGCTTGCCTTCTGTCTCTGTCGGAGAGAGCCCGTGCTGCAAACGAGTCTCAAGTAGCGTTGAACTCCGTCGTACGAGCTCACAGTCTCGAGCGATCGCCTTCGCCGGAGGTCTCCCGCGAGTACTCATATGTCCTCTGGTTGATGAAGGAGCCCAAGCTTTCAATCCAGTCGTTGAGCGCATTGCTCGCCGCTTCCGACCAAGGGATGCAGTCGGATGACGCCTCTACAAGACTGGAACGTGCGAGTCTGCTCGCGCAGCTGGTGAGTCAATAGGTTCGTCGCATGTGTACCCATCTCAAGCTATACCAGGGGACATGGTGCGCCGAAGCATCGATGAAGAAACCCTCTCAGATCGTCACGGAATGCTTCGCCCCAGCCGCGAATATCGTCTTATCTTCGGACTTGCAAGCGGCTGCTGGGAGTGGGATAGACCGCTCCTCCGCTTCAGTGTTCCATCAGTACGCCATCTTTGCGGAACGTCAGTATCATGCTGTGTCCAAGTCCCCGGACGCACTGCGCTGGAAGCTATACATCGATCGCAAGAAGGGGGAGATTGCTCAGAGGGCCCAACAGCTTGCAGCGATGGACCCGACCAAGGATCTCCGCGGAATTCATGACCTCAAGCGACAGCAGGATCACGCGCAGAAGCTTCTGAGACAAGACCAACAACGTGCAGAAGAGCATCTCGGACAGCGAACTTCGTTTCTCTCATCGGCGGTCGAGATGTACTCCCGCTGTCTGGCGACTTCCGATGCCTTCGATGAAGACACTCCTATCAGGCTCTGCTCGCTGTGGCTGGAAAACTTTGACGACGACAAAGCAACTCTAGGGTTCGAGGCCGCCTTGGACCGCGTACCTTCCCGAAAATTTGTGTTCCTCGCACATCAGCTCACTGCGCGTCTCTGGAGTACTGAAAAGTCCACACCCGCTCGTAATCAGACGATCCTGCAAGCCATCGTACGACGGATGTGCCGCGAGCATCCGTTCCACAGCCTCTTTCCCTTGTACTGCCTCAAAGTGGATCGTTCTGCTCCTCCGACCTCCGCTCCGTCCAGGCGACAGTCAGGAAGACACGCACCACAGTCGTCTCAGGTCGAACGTAGTGCGGCTGCAGCCGACATCTTTGACAAACTACGCTCGGACCCCAGGTGTGCGGAGCGCATCAGGGACGTCGAATTAGTGTGCAACGCTTCCTTGGAATGGGCTAAGCACCCCATCAAGGCCATGTTCCTGAAGAACAAGCCTCGGGCTAAGTCGTTCCCTGTTCCAGAGGCATTGCTCATCCGGCAGATCAAGGATATCAAGGTTCCCGTCATCACGGCGCACACACCCATCGACCCGACGACGGAGTATCGTGAATGCGCCTGGATAACACGTTTCAGTTCCCAGTATGAAACTGCAGGAGGCGTGAACTTGCCCAAGATTCTCAAGTGCTATGGTAGCGACGGGAGACAATACAAACAGCTTGTAAGTCTCGCTATTCAAAGTGATCCGCCGTATCGCAGAGCTGATATAGATCAATTCCAGTACAAGGGTGAGGGAGACGACGATCTCCGGCAGGACGCTGTCATGGAGCAAGTGTTCGACTTGGTCAATGTCGTTCTCCGGCATGACCGCGAAACCAAACGGCGTAACCTGAGTGTCCGAGGGTACAAGGTCATTCCGTTGGCCGCGCAGGCTGGCGTTCTGGAGTTCGTTGAGAATACAGTTACGTTGGCGAGCTGGCTTAGAACGGCACATCCGAGGTGGGTGGTTCGCTCGTTATACTAGGGCTGTGCTAACCCAATGGAGTAGGTATCGACCGCAAGACATCACAGAAGGCCAATTCAGCAAACGTCTCTCTGGAACCCAAGTAGGGGAATGGAGGGACAACCCGGCGAAAGTCATCGAGCGGTTCTTGCGATTACGGGAGCAATTCAAGCCTGTGATGCGGCATTACTTCACTGAGAAGCACAAGAATCCAATGTCTTGGTACACGACGCGCCTGAATTACGCAAGGAGCGTTGCGACGAACTCCATCGTAGGACACATCTTGGGAGTTGGAGATCGCCACACTTCGAACATCCTAATCGACAACAAGACGGGTGAAGTAGTGCACATCGACCTTGGTATTGCATTCGAGCAGGTAAGATAAATGGCTTCTAGTCATGGCCTACCTAACTCTGCTCCGCCTGAAGGGAAAGCTGCTTCCGCAACCCGAGCGGGTCCCCTTCCGGTTGACCGCTGACATGATCGACGGACTGGGCATCTCTGGCACTCAAGGTGTTTTCCAGAGGTGCGCCGAGGAGACCTTGCGGGTTCTGCGGGATGGCTCCGAGATCATCTTGACGGTGCTCGAGGTGTTTAAATACGACCCTCTTCATTCCTGGTACGTCGAGATGCTCGCACTCCTTTGCGCTGTCCTGATTTGTTCGCTCAGGACGGCGAGCGAGCTCAAGATCAAGCGTGTTCAGGAGCGCGTGCCGGACGGGACCGCTCAGCTCACTGGAGAAGCCCTGCGCTTTGCCATCGGCATCGATATGGCCGGCGGGGCAGCGGACGAAGCCGCGGATCGTGCTCTCTCGACTGTCGCCCGCAAGCTGGACAAGACCCTCAGCGTGGAATACACCGTCAACGAGCTCGTCACGGAGGCAAGTGATCCGTCAAACCTGGCGTTGATGTACGTTGGTGCGTGCATGGTGTCCGAGCTTCTTTTACCATGGTTGAATCAGTTCGCTCACCAACAATGCAGGGTGGTCCCCTTACTGCTGATATGGGCATGCTCTGAAGCTGCGATTGGCACCGGGCTGCGCATCTATAACTTATTTACTCTCCACCATGCACGCATCGTACCGTCACAGACTCTGCATACAGTGTACGAATACATTGCACTTTTGTCCGAAGGCCAGGTTCTCCCCCGTCGGTGGGAAACTTGTGGAGGAAGCAGATCGTGCCCTCACCACTGTACCGCCCCGTCATCACCCGATCATCCGTGCGCGAGCACCATTCGCAGGGAGAAAGAGGTATTACCATCATGGGTATACACCAGACGGGGTACATACTGCTACCAGACGACGAACGCAGCCAGCAAACCCGATGCGCAGCCCGAGACAGAGTAAACGCCCCCCGCCCCAGTCGCGTCCGAAGAGGAAAAACGACGCAGGGAAGAAAATCTACAGCACCTCCGCACGCGTCACGTAGCGTAGCGTAACACAGCCTAGGCGTTTGTTTGTATGGAGGACAACACGCGCGCGAAACCTAACCTTTGCGCACAACACATTGGGGGGCCGCTTGAAGGAGAGAGACGGGATGAACGGAGGGACGTTTGGACCTAGTTGAGACATGGCGGGCGCGTACACAACGGAGGAGTCGATGAGAGTGGATATAGATAGATGGATGCATGATATGGAGGCGACGATGGTGTAGGGACGCAGATGGGCGCGAGAGGCAGACGTGGGAGCCGCCGCTCACTTGTTCTTCGCGATTTCGCGCGCGGCCTTGATGAGCGGTGCCAGTGTCCGCAGAGGCTCGGACAGCTTGAAGAAGGGATGCTGCAGAGGGAGCACAATCAGTCCCCGTACTATGTGAGCGCATAGCGTGGCGCACCTGGAGCAACTCGGACGCGGTGGGTCGCTTCTCGGCGTCCACCTCCAAGGTCTTCGCGAGGTAGTCCCTGAACACTGGCGAGAGCGACTCGGGGTTCGCGATCTGGGGCGTCCCGTTCGTCGCGATCAGGTACAGTGCCTTGAGCGGGTTCTGGTTCAGATATGGCGGTTCGCCCTCGATCATCTCTGCGATGAGGCGTGAGATGACAATCAACGCTGCGTCGGATCAGCTTCGCTCACCGATGGCCATGATACCGAGACTCCAGATGTCGACCTTCGGTCCGTACTCCTTGCGGGTGACGACCTCGGGTGCCATCCAGTACGGCGTGCCAACCATGGTGGTGCGCTTTGAATTTGCCTCGGATATTTGCGCGCAGAAACCGAAGTCAGCTACGCGATGACGAAACGTTAGGCACCGTACAATGCAACAAGGCAACAGTTCGACATACTGAGCTTGATATCACCGTTCATGCTGAGCAGGACGTTATCGCTCTTGATATCACGATGGATGACGCCGTGCCGGTGGAGGTGCTCGAGGCCCTGCGCGGTCTCGCGCGAGACGGCGGCGATCTGGCCCTCGGTCATGAGGTTCGCGGTGACGACGTCGGTGAGCGAGCCGCCCTCCATGTACTCCATGACGACCCAGAGCTCGTTCTTGTGGAGGAAAGAGTCGATGTAGTTGACGATGTTCGGGTGCCGCGACGCGCGCATGACGAGGATCTCGTTGATGATGAGGTCCTTCTTGGGCTGCTTGTCGAGGTCCATCTGCTTGATCGCGACCGACATGTTCGTCCCGACCTGGTACGCGGTGTACACGCCACCGGACGCGCTATGCCGCTGTCAGCGATGTCACTCCGACTCTAAACGTGAAAGACACTCACCCGGCACCGATCTTGACGAGATTCCGGTAGAGCTTCGTCGGGTCCGCGTCCGTGCAGATCTGCTGGAGCCGCTTGACGATGTCCGCCTCCTTGTCTTTGTCCTTCTCCTTCTTCTCTCGTCGCCGCGGCGTCGCCGTGCCCGACGCAGCCGCCTTCTGCAGGCTCGCCGCGGCAGCGCTCGGCTGTGGCTGCGACACCGGCGACCGGCCCTCCCGCTCTCTCTCCCGCTCCCGCTCGCGATCGCGCATGCTCGGGGACGACTTGAGCGGCAGGTCTGTCTGCGACGAGCCAGGCGAGGCCTTGGGCGGCTTCGGCGGCGCCGCGACCTGCGCCTGGGCGTGGGGGCTGGGCGAGTGGTGCGACGGGCTCTGCCCGGGGCCGGGCGAGCGTCGGTCCCGCGTCGTGTTTGCGCGCGCGAGCTGTTCGGACGGCTTGGGGGGCTTACTCTGCGGCAGGCGTTGCGACGTAGACCGGTCGAGGGTCGGGGTGGCAGGCTGGGGCGGGGCGGGGGCCATCCGATGGGCGACGGGGGCGCCCGACGGCGCCGGGGGTGCGCTGTTTGCATGAGAGGGCTGCTTCTTCGGGGGCGGCGGGGCGGGGCGGGGACTGGAGAAGCCGTCGTCGAATGGCCTTTGCTGGGGCGTGGCGGAGGGCGTGGTGGGTGCGGGTGCGGGGATAGCGCCCATCTTGTCCCAGACGGAGGTGTCGCCGCGGTTGTTCTCCTGGTAGAACTTGACGATCTCCATCACCGCCTGGGGGTTCTTCTCCTGCTCGAGCTTGGAGATGCCGCTCTCCTGGAGGAGCTGCTGCCACTCCTTGGGGAGGCCGGTGAACTCGCCGGTGGAGGTGTTGAAGCCGACGTGGGTGAGGTGGACGGGGTCGTAGGGCGTGCTGATCTCGGGGCGCTTGGAGCTGTTGAGGAAGTCGGACATGAAGGTGAACATGCCCTTCTTTGACTTGGTCGTCGTCCCGCTCCGGGAGCGGCTGCCGGCGGTGCTGATCGTGCTCGGCGTGGCGGGGACGGGGGGCAGCGGGGGCTGGTAGTCGACGTACGGGCTCGGCTGGGGCCTGGAGTCGGACGGATCGGGGTAGTAGGGCACGTCCTGCGGGCTGAGGACGGGGTCGGAGAGGCGGCGGCGGGCGAGGGAGCCCTGGGTGGGGTACATGTCCGTCAGGTTCGCGGTGTTGGCGCGGGACGGGCGGGGCGGGGGCGAGGTGGTGGTCATGGCGAACGACGACGAGTCCGAGTGGTTGTGGTTGCTGTTCGAGCGAGACGGTGCGAAGGGGTCGCGGTCGACGGCGTGCGAGGCCTGCTTACGCGGCGGGGGCGGCTTCTGGAGAGAGTTGCGGACCCTGGAAGGCGTGGCCGACGACGAGTTCTTGGCGAGCGGCGGGGGCGGGGGAGCCTGTCTGGCGGGGACGAAGGGTTCGTGGACGCCGTTCGGCACGGCGTTGGGGGCGTTGCTGTTGGCGGCGGCGGCGTGGAGGTGTGCCTCTGCGAGGAGGTCGTTGTACTCCTGGATGGACTCGCGCGAGGGCCTGTGGTACTCGACGGTGATTTTCGAGTGGCGGTTGCTGGGCGGAGAGTGGAAGGGACGCTGGTGATTGACCGCGCTCTGCGAGGTCGACATGTGCGCAGTCTCAGCGAGTCTGAGAAATGATGACTGCGACGGTGCAACGAGCGTAGGAATGGAGCAGCGAAGGGCTCGTCGTCGAGGCGGGCGAGGGCGCCGTCGTTGTCGTTGTCGTGGCCGGCAGCAGACTCGTGAACGGAGACAAAACACACGGCGACTCTGCTAGTCGCTCGTCGTCGTGCGGTGCAAAACAGCAGCAACGATCGTGATCACAACTCTCTTGCCCCTTTTCTCTCTCTCTCTCTCTCTCTCTTCTGCTCTGGATAGCTCACTGACACCCTCAAAGGCGGTGGCCTGCAGCTCTGCAGCCAGATGGGTCCAATGCGGCGGTCGTCGTCGCAGAGGACTCGAGAGAGCGCAGTGATTGACCGAATTGGCCAGCACAGCCCAGGAGCAGCTGAGAGGCGTCTCCTTATCGATTTCATTCTGCAGGCCATCTGCCTCGTTCGCAGCGCACCTCCGTCTGTACTTCGGCCGGGTTCTGTAGCAGCGCCTTCCATCGCTGGGGCCCCTAAGAGAAGAAATCGCTCCATACAAGTGCTCGTCATACGCACAGCGCAGCGTGGAAGCAGAGCGTTGGCTGCGGTGCTAATACTGGCTGAGAAATCGAAGCGTCATTTCCCTGCACCTGCTCGAGCATCATCGCACTCGTCGTACGCTGCTCAAGCTCTTTCCCTGTGTGAATGGTCCGTGCGCAGGATGATGCACAGCGGTCCGCCCAGAGTCCACGGCGAAAAAAAGAAGTGAAAATGAGAAAATGAGGAGGCGCGATCACGTGCATGACGCGTCGCGGTGCCTTGTTGGCGGAGCGTGCGTCTCTCGCTTCCTCCACCTCCACCACAACCACTCCCGCGCCGGATCCTTACGCGCCGCTCTACCGTCGAGCGTGACCTCTTGACTGTGTCTGCCCTTTGAACGATGGCGCCGCCTGCAAAGCAGCCCATGTCCGGCCTGCGTTCAATCAAACGCGACTTCTCCTCGAGCTCAATACCCCCAGCCAGCCAGGAATCTGTCTCATCAAATGCAGACACTATACCCTGGGACCCGACGCCTCCCAAGAAGCTGTCAGGGCTAGAACAGCGGCTCAAGGACATCCAGGACGCGCTTAACGCGCAGATATCCTCCTCCGAGAACACCCTCTCCCAATCTCAGTCTCAGAAACGCCCCTCTCCGTCGCAGAATCCTCCCGCCAAACGCCGACAGCTACCTTCCTCGTGGGACACTAACAAATCCAAGCCGTCTGCAAGCCAGAGCTCGAGGCCAGCATATCCCAGCGCGTCGTCAGCACGCGCGTTCGGGACCGCGCGACAGACGAACACGAAGGAGACGCTTGTGATTCCCGCCGCAACAAGCAGTGGCGCGGTGTCCAAGCCTGCGCCTGTGTTCCTCAGCCAAGAACAGACGCATATACTCAGGCTGGTCGAAGCCGGGCAGAGTCTGTTCTACACGGGAAGTGCCGGTGAGTGCCCGTCGATGTCTTAGAAACCACCTCCTATTCCGGCTTGTTAGCTTTCTCCCCCTCTGGTAGACTGCAGCAGCAGGCATACACGATCCATGCTTCCAATGTTGAAGTTCAGATCTGCTTCTGGCGCGTCCTTCCTCGACGTGGCGTGGGGATAGTATACCACCCGCAAGCTTGTTTTCGCAGCATTCTCCTAAAGAGCGACTCTTTGGAGCGCATACAGTGAGCATATACTCACGTCCTGCCTAAAAGGTGCTGGAAAGTCCGTCCTCCTGCGCGAGATCATCAAGACGCTCAGAAAGCGGTACGCCAAAAGCCCCGACGCGGTTGCCGTCACCGCTTCTACCGGTGCGCTTCCCTCCGTGGAAAGGTCGTAGATGCTTGGTTAGGCTCATCTGGGTGCAGGAATCGCCGCGTGCAACGTCGGGGGCGTGACCATCCACTCGTTCGCGGGCATCGGGCTCGGCGCGGAGCCCGCCGAGCAGCTCGCGACGAAGGTGAGGAAGAACAAGAAGGCGACAGCGAGGTGGTTGCGCACGAAGGTCCTCATCATCGACGAAGGTGAGTCTTGTCTGACGGTCGTCATTAGCGGCACCAGTTGAAGTCCGGACTCGCAGTGTCGATGGTCGATGGCGACCTCTTCGACAAGCTCGCATTCATCGGTTCAAACATCCGGAAACGACCTGAGCCGTTCGGCGGCATCCAGGTGCGTTCCGCTCCACCGATAGGTGCGCATCCGACGGTCCCCGTCTAACGCACGTCTGCGCAGGTCGTCGTCACCGGCGACTTCTTTCAGCTGCCGCCCGTCCAGAAGGGCGGCGCGCAGGTCAAGTTCGCGTTCGAGGCGAACATGTGGCCGCAGACGATCAAGAAGACCTTCAACCTCACGAAGGTCTTCCGGCAGCGCGACCCCGAGTTCGTCGACATGCTCAACGAGATGCGCTTTGGGCGCCTCACGGAGCGGTCCATCGCGAGATTCAGGAGCCTCTCCCGCGAGATCGTTTATGAGGATGGGTTGGGGGCGACGGAGCTGTCAGTGCTGCGCATATATGCTACATGCCGAGACGAGACAGGTGTGCTGACCGCTTGCGCGTACGTGCAGCTTCCCGAGGCGAGAAGACGTCGAGCGATCGAACGGGGTGCGCATGACCAGCATCACGGGCAAAGAGCAGGTATACAACGCCTACGACGGCGGGTCAATCCCCGACCCGCAGCAGCGCGAGAAGATGCTCGCAAACTTCATGGCGCCCAAGCGCCTCGTCCTCAAGGAGGGCGCGCAGGTCATGCTCATCAAGAACATGGACGAGACGCTCGTGAACGGCACGATGGGCAAGATTCTGCGCTTTGTCGACCCCGCGGCGCCGCTTGCAGACGAGGAGGGCCTGTTGGGCGGGAAGCCGGGCTCAAAGGGCGCGGGGGCGAAGGACGCGAAGGCGGCGGCGAGCGCGAGCGTGGGTGGGAGACAGCTGTTGCCGCTGGTGGAGTTCTTGCAGCCGGGCGGGGCAAGGCGGCAGGTTGTGATCCAGCCTGAGATTTGGAAGGTCGAGCTGCCGAACGGGGAGGTGCAGGTCAGCCGGACTCAGGTGCGCGTTCCTTCTGGATTTGCGTGGTGGGGAGCTCAAGGCTGACAAGCGGAACGATGCTCGTAGCTGCCTCTGATCCTCGCGTGGGCGATGTCGATCCACAAGTCGCAGGGTCAGACACTAGAGCGCGTCAAGGTCGACCTCGCGAAAGTCTTCGAGAAGGGTACGCTCTCTTTACGTTCGAATCACACTGTGCTCATTCTGGCGCGTATCACAGGTCAGGCATACGTCGCACTATCGCGTGCGACCTCGCTCGACGGCCTGCAGGTGCTGAACTTCGACCCTCAGAAGGTACGCCTCCTCCCTGTCGGAGTGTTCGTCTAACCGTGCTCATTGTCGTGCGAATAGGTCATGGCCCATCCGAAGGTCGTCGAGTGGAGCAAGACTCTCGAGACGATCGCTGACGCATAAGGCGCTGCCTCCCTACTCCTCGCCTCATCGCAGGTCGACTCGGAGGCGGTTGTGCTGCTCATGGTACGCCAACGCATTAGATGCTCGGCTGTTTCTCAGGCTGGACGTTTACGAGACACTAGTTTGCTGCTGCGTGTACGATATGTGATACTTTGCTGCAAGGCACCAAACCCTACAACGATATGCGGCCGGGACTCGCACCGGACGTTGTGGGTTGCCGCTCTGCGACTTTCGCATGAAAATCGGAAAGCGGGCGACCCTTCGGAGTCCACTAGACATCCGGACTTGCGGGAGATATCAGGGCCGCGTATGTGCTAAGGTAGCAGGGGCCTATCCCGGGCCCGCACCGGCACATTACTACCAGTGCTCTACCGCTGAGGCGCGCCATTACTGCTCAATGCTCTCCTCCATCCTGCCCTCGCGCTCGGGACGCTTACAATCCCCTCACTCTCGATTCTCCGGCCAACTACAGCTGAGGGCAAGGGAAAAGTAACGAGGAAGAGGTGTGTACAAGTGCATTGCGGTATCACTGCAACCCAGCGCCCCGTGGACCCCGTCAGCCAATAGCAGAGTACTACTTCGTGCCCTTTTCTGCCCTAGTCAATAGAATTCACCTGCGCTGGCCCAGGACTAGTGGCGGGCACTCTGAATAATTCCAGACCTGGGCCGAGGCGACAAGTATCCAGGGTGTATGCATGTCCGCACGATCGGCCTGACGGTGAGCTCTGTGGTTTGTGTTCCTCATCATCCTTGAACTTTTCCTCGAGTCGGGGTTATAAATAAGCCTAAGCCTCTGGAGGCCTCCACGTTCCTTACGCAGTAACCCTCAGCTCAGCTCGCCATGTTCGCGACAGTCTCTCGTTTACTACTCGTACTATCCCTGTGTGCTCTCCTCCTCCTCCCCGCCCTCGCCACGACTGCACCCACGCGCACCGTCTCCAAGTCGATCTCTCCCGGCTTAACCCCAGTGGAATCGTCCCCCGCCACGTCGCGCTCAACCGCGCCGATGTCCGTTTAAGTGCTGACGAACAGGGAGCGACTTGCGCGCTGCCTGAGTCCGCCGCGCCGTCGCCGCTCGCCAGTCATCTGCGTCAGAACACAGGTAGGATCATGATCACCAGCATGAGCAGCCACATCTTGACCGGATACCTCTCGAGGACGACTGTGAACGCCCACGGCGAGTTTGGCAGGACGACCGCCGTTTCTTCGGGCACGCTCTCCATCAAAGTTCATCAGGCTCCCCGGTCTCGCACTGAGAGGCTGTGAGCGACAGATTTCAGTACGAGATATACTGGAGTAGTAGGCATAAGTACGGCTTACGGGACTCCAGAAGGATATCCGGTCTGTGGACGCCGGCCTCGGCTCACCATCCCGCTGTTCGGTCCCTCGGCGACTCCTCCCACCCGTTCGCACCTTTCCTCCAGACGAAGTGATTCGTGAACGCCACAGTCTTCAGCACGCTGGTGTGTTTGTCCCACCGCTGCAGCCATTCAAGTTCGAGGTCCGGCTGCCTGTTCTGCGAGGATAGCGCCATAGGCCCATCTGACCTGTGTGCTATGCTGCTGAAGGAGAACGTGTGCAACCTCGGTGCCTGCGCAACAAGAGTCTCGCCCCAGTCTCCGAATCTGTGGTACTGTGAGGAACGTTAAAAGGTCAGTCCACATACTCGGCACAAGGAGGATTAGAGATGCGAGCGCTGAGAACATGTCTGTAGACTCACGCTGAGAGTGGCACCCCATTCACTGATGGTGACGGACAGCCGCTCCAAGAAGCGGACACTTTGGCCCAGCCCCGCCCAGCTATCAGTAGTATCCAAGGACCGCGCATGGAAGCTTAGAATGGTCACCGGGCCAGCCGAGCGCGAAAGACATCGTAAGGCTTGGGCAACCTCGTCCCACGTCGGCATATTTGCAAACTGCCTCCATCTGGAGCTCATTGTTCCAATCATATGGTCCCAGAAAACGTGGTCCAGTAGCACGGTGCGTATCGGGCGTGGCTTTGGGGCATCGGCGGGGAGAAGCGCCGGGAGGACCGCGTATGAGCACGTAACGGCCTCGAGGTTCGGGAATGCGTCTGGAGGGATGTAGCACGAATCGTTTGATTGCCCCGGGAACCATCCAATTTTCAAATGGCGGAGGCAAGGTGTCAAGGGAAAGGACGCAAAGGACGGCGCCATGTCCAACAGCGTGAGGTTCACCGCTCTGGGCAACGCCGGGATATCGCTGAGGGGAGGAGAAGTGGGCCACGGTCCAAGAAGGCTCACCGTTTCCAGGTGCGGCGAGCTCGAGATTAGGACGTGTCTGAAGAAGTCAAACATGGGCACATCTGGCGGTGTCCTCGATATAGCAAGGCCGACGGAGGTAAGCTTCGTAAATGCGGCACGTAAACCTTCGATTGGCCGGAGGTCGACCGGCCCGGCCCCACGATCTACTCCGGACTGGATGCGAAGGGACTGTAGGGTGGATGCTGCAGCGCCCGAAAGCGCAGCACATATACTCGGAAGCATCCAATACGGTCCCTGGAAGGAGAAGTGCTTCAGGCTTGCCATGCGACCTATGGCAAGCGACACGAGTGTAGAGACGGCCATGGCCTCTGGGTCTGTCGACTGGATCGGAACGCGGTGATGACACCTAAAGGAGAACGCTTGTACGAGTATGGCGAGATTACGGCCGAAACTGAGGTTGGATGGGTCTGTGGCAAGTGTGCGAATGCACTTATGATTCGGAAGACCAGGCTGGTACTGACCGAATGTCGTGATGGATGCATAGAGGGTGGGGGTCAAGACTTCGTTCAGGTGCTTATTGGCAAGCAGGAGTGAGGGTAGGTCCGTGGTGTTGGCCACCTTGCCGATGGCGCTCAGGAGCTCGACGGGAAGCGTGGTGAGGTGGTCCATATTCGACATTTCTATCAGTCTTGTGGAAATGGGCGAGCTCGAGGGATCGGGAGACAAGGAGGGCACGGCACTGTTACGGTACTAGATACCACGGTGGGAGGCAAGGGTGAGCCTGCGGTGAGCAGTGTTCGACTGTTCAACGTTCAACGTTTAAATTCAACTTCGAGCATCGAGTTGACTCAAGTCTCGGTGCCGTCGCCATCTGTCACTCTGCACTGCATACACGCAACGCGTGACGCTCACGTGCCCCATCGCGCAAGCGCACACGACGCGACCTCCAGTCTCGCCCAGCCCTCCACGCAAGTCCGCTCAGGATCACTACGACCTTCAAAGTCTCTGACACATCACATGCAGGCAACACTGGACTCCACCGGTCTCAGGCGTATGTTACTCGATGTGTCATTTACCGGTGTCACTATTGATGCCAAACTCGGGCAGATCTCACCAGAGCACTCGCGTGTCTGTCCAAGTTCGGAGAGGAGCTCACCATCATCGCGACACCCGAGACGTTCGCCCTATCGTCAACGAACCAATCTCTGACCGCGTACGGACGATTCAAGTACGCGAGGTCGTTCTTCAGCAAGTACCGCGTCGCCGGGCTACCGTCAGACGACGACCTCGAAGAGGTGCCCACGATCACCGGTCAGATAGTCATCAAGGTAAGCTGCTCGTCTCAAAGTAGCATAGCGCAGACTAATCCGCACATAGCCCTTTCTTCAGATCTTGAAACACAAGACGATTGAGAAGTCCTGCGAGAAGTGCGAATTTGTCATATCGGATGGCGCGTCCCAGGAATGCCGCCTCGAGAACGAGGACGACGACCATGACACGCTGGAGAGCAGACTGACCGTGCGTCTCCACTGCAAGCACGGTGAATATATGCGCCGTCTCCGCTCACCCGCCGCCTTCTCCCGCGTTTTCAGCCCGCATATATGTACTGAGCTTGTCCTGTTTCGTCCCCGCCGGCAGGTGTCGTCAAGACGCATCGTCTCCCGCTGAACGCGGCGAACAATCTCATGTCGCCGAGCATGCCCGACTCGGCCAACGAGTCCCGCTTGACGATCGGGCCGAAGGCGCTCAGGAACATGCTCGACCACTTCCCGTTCGGCAAGGGGGGCAAAACAGACCCTCAGCTGATATGGAATTTCTACGAGACCGACGTCCAGCTGCGAAGCTTGGAATCCTCCGTCGATGCAAAGGGTGCGCATATACGTAGGAAGCCGTGCATATGAGGTATGCTGACTTTGCCATCAGGCCGGGCACACCTGACGACCGAGCTGACCATCAGTACCGAGGAGTTCGAAGAATACGACCTGCAGAACATCCCTACAACGATCGCTTTCCACCTCCGCGAGTTCAACGTACGTGCCTTGCTATTGATTCATGACAGCTATTAATACACATTGGCAATCCAGGCGACGATAGCGTTCGCGGAAGCATCGCAGCTCTCCCTAGAGATCCGCTTCACTGACCCCGATGCGCCCCTCTACATCGACGTCAGCGGCGACCTCGCCGACACGCTCTTCGTCATCGCCGCGAGCCGCATCCAATCCGTCTCCCCGCATAACTCGCAAGCGCGAGACAACCACGCTCGCGCCAACACCGCCAAAGGCAAGAAACGCCCGCTGGAAGAGGACACGCACCACCGGAACGCACAGGCCGCGGACCACGAACGACCGCGTGCTGCGCACCCAAACAGGCCAGTGAAGCCTATGAAGGTCGTGCGCAGGGCGGACCGCGCGTCCATCGCGCGCGAGATGCACCCGCCTCCGCCCTCTGTGCACCAGCCACAGCCGTCATGGGCGATTCTCACCGCGGCACAACAGGCCTATCAAGACGCGTACGAGAACCAAGGGGGGCAGACTTCGCAAGGTGTCTTCAGCAGCGCCTCACAATCATCTCAGAGAGGCTCTGCAGACGCGGAGAGGGAGCCGCTCTTTCTGCCTGGGTCGCAGCTGTCACAGCTCCCCCCAGCGGCGGAGGCGGCGATCATCGAAAGCGGGCTGGGCATCGAGAACATGACGGCGGAAGAGTTGGAGGACATGCTAGAGGGCGATGCGGAGGAGGTGGAGTTTGTCTCGCAGAGGCCGCGAATGGCTCATGAGGATGGCAAGGCCGAGCTCGGGGATTCCGCGGACGGCGCGGGGGCTGGGGAAGAGGAGGCAGAAGAGTGGCAAATGGAGGACGAGATGGGCTTCGGAGATGGTGGGGGCTATGGTCAGGGGCAGGATAGCTTCGAGCTTGTCGACGATATCGAGATGGAACCGACGCAGAATGATGGAGGGACGAAGGTGTGTCATCATGCCGTCTTAGCGAGTGAGCCGTGCTTATGGGATGAGGCGGTCAGGCATTCCGACCTCTCTTCGAAGATTAGCGACACCTCGGACGAGTTTTGTCTCGACGTTCTGATTCAGGTACGTCGGCCAGTGGAAGCTTTCAGACAAAGCGTTGACGCATATACAGCTTCTTCATACACCGCATATTAGCTAGTCTACATGCAGCTTTTTACTCCTTTGCTCCCATCATACAACTCTTTTTCCAACATGGTACAAGTTATCTCCATACAGAGTGCCTCGCGGTGCTCATCGTACAACAGGACGGCAGCGTGAGTACTGTCCGCATTATACAGGTGGTCGTAACGTTCGTGACAGGTCGTGATACTGAGCATCCGGGTTAGGTCACCTAAGCCAGAGGTGGCAACGCTACTCACGAATAACACAGGGTGAGTCTAACGTTGGTCGGATCGGCTAGGCGTCCGAGGAGGCGCGGGAGCGCGAGGGGAGCCCTTCGCCGGTGAGGAAGAGAACCCTTAGGTCGAATGAGCTCTTCTTCCGCCGGATGGTGCGCTGCGTGAACGCGCGGGGCGCGGAGCCGTTCTGGTCGTGGACGCGCTCCTCGTGCTCGCCCGAATCCGTTTTGTCGCGGAGGTCCTCCGAGTCGTCGGACGAGGAGCTCCTGCGGGGGAAGTTGGGCTGGTCGTCGCCCACATTATATGGCGGGGTATCCGCGAGCTCGCGACACGCCGAGCGTAGCTGCTGGCCGCGGCGCTTCGAGAGGGTGGGCGAAAGCGCGGGCTTCGAGGGCGGCGAGTGCGGCGCGGAGTAGACAGAAGACAGATCCCAGGTGGGCATGATGAAGTGTATAGCGGTGACGGTGGTGATAGATAGGTATCGTGGTCGTGTATGGGTCGTGAGAGGAACGAGAACGAGGGAGGTCGTGAGGTCGAGTCGGGGACTCAGACTCTATCGTAGGAGTCGCAGGAGAGAAGCTGGAAAGACGAGATGTTGATGTCAGTGGGGAGGAGTGCGCCGGGCGCGTCGATCACCGCTTTATATCTCGTGCAGAGTTAGGCCGTGTTCGTGCATTCTCCAGCCACCACGGAGCACAGGACGGCCTGGGAGAAAACTGTGGGCCCGGGCGGTTGGGACGGCCAGCCACGGGCAAGGCCCGACGGGGGAGGCTCATCAGCCGTAGCTGAGGCTCAGGAGGCTGGAGCCCTGGACGTCACCGCCTGCATATCGCGCCCAGCCGGGTGCACTCCGAATTTACAAGTCATGCAACGACGATCGAGGTCATCGAGTCCCTTCGAGAGCGTTGCGCGTTTTGTATAGCGGTCGCAATGGAGCCGAGCGCACGGGAGCCACAGGGCCCAGACTTCCCACCCAACTTTCTCCTCTGGCTGCCTCGGTTACTGTCGTGGCTTCGCTCATGTGCTCTCTGTGTCTCCTTCTATGCGTAGGTAGGCCTTGCTCGAGTACGTCGTATCGCTGTGAGAAGGGGAGGAGTCCGAGGGGAGCCGGACTTACGCTCGGAGCTGTGACGCACGACGGAGCGCGCGTGCGGCCCGGACCGGGACGGACCCCCGCGTCTCCCGTAGTGCACGAGACGCGTGACAGACGCGCGTGTCACGGGTTACCAGACGCGTCTGCGTGACGTCGCGTGGCTCGGCACGACGTGTTGAGTGCTTGCCGGCAAGCTGACCTTTTCACTCAGTGCATCGAGTGCTTCGGTAGGCGGCTAGTGGCATACAAAAAGCACCGTGAGTTCTGCGCTTTGCTTGTAGGCTGGTTATATGTTGCGAGCTAAATAATGCACGCGAAGGGCAGTCTCAAGCTTCATGGCCGCAGCTACCTCCCATGCCCCTCTGAAGCCCATCTCCAATGGTCCCAACATGTCCATCTCTGGACATGTTCCAAACGACAACCAATCACCCAGAAAGCCCTCCGCCTCCACACGAACATGCTCCCAGTGCAAAGGCCCTCTCCCCCGCAGCCTGGTCTACGGAGGGAAGCGATGCGAAGCCTGCCGCGAGAAGGAGCACGAACGGGCCATGCTGTACGCGCAGCGCGCCACCATCCGCGCCGAGCTCGCCAAGATGCCTCCTATGCGCATCTCGGACGTGCAGCCACCCGATTTCAGGTTCGTGCCGCAGAAGAGGAAGGCGGAGGCAGCGCCGGACGCGTCGTGCTCAACGTCCTCGGGCCCGGGCTCGTGTCCTGCGAAGACTGCTTGGGCGTCGCGGAAACGCATCGAATACCAGACGGAGGACGCGTTCTTCTCTGCGCTCTCTGCGCAGCTTGACGCCTCCAAGCCAGTGCCAGATGTGTCATCCGACTCGGACGCGTACCTCAACTTCTTCGGAGGGTACACGATCGTGTTCGACCCGGACGTCTACCCAGACAAGCGCGTCGCGCTCGTCATCGCCGAGCTCGAGTCGCGGACGACTCTACCTCTCGGGTACGTCCAGCACGTTCTGTTCGGCTTTCTCGAGTGCATGATGCCGACACTGCAGCTAGACCGCTCGTGAAGAGCGTACCTGGCTCGAAAGCGGGCGGATATTCACAGCACCACTGGTGCACATGCAGCGGCGTGCTCCCACCTGCCAAGCCCTCTCTATCTGCGTCGCCTTCGCCTTCATCCGAGGCGCCGTCCCCAACCTCATCACAATCGTCTACCTCGACCAAGCCAGGTGCGCCCGTGCAGCGCAGCCAAAGCATGCTTATGAAATGGCTCGCGACCGGTTCAAGATCCAAATCCATGTCCACACCCCAGATTGAGAACGGCGTGGACCAGAGGCCCCAGGACAGACGTGGACGGGGAAGGTGCGGGGGAACAATCACGATCACCGCTGTGGTGGACATGTCGCACCCGCTGGCGAGCGATGGTTTAAAGGGACAGCGGGTGACCGTGCAGGTGCAGCATCCTGGGCGGTTCGTATGATGTCTAGGCTGTCGAGATATACCAGTAGAGCACGCTTTCGAATGTAGATAGCTTAGCGCATAATCAGTACATACCATGTCAATGCTATACCTTCTAGTCTTGGATGATGATTTCAGCGGCGAAGTGGCGCTCGATGCCAGATAGAGAGCCAGGATACACAGGGAATCCAAAAGGGCATACATATCAAGACACCCGAGCATACACGCACTTACGCGGAGGCGGTCGCAAGGGGAGGTACAGCGAACTTCGCCGCGAGCTCATCAAAAGCAGCAGCCTTCCGCTCGAGGTCGAGTACGAGCGGGAACGTCGGGTGCTCGCTCTCCAACCGGCTGCGAATCCACACTCATGAGAAACGTGCATGCAATGCAGCAAGGCGCAGACGCTTACCTGAACAGCTGCTCCGCCTCCGCCGTCTTCGCCGTACCCAAGCCCGCGGCGACCGTCTGTGCGCCCAACGTCTCCGCATCCGGCTTGCCGCCCATCTGTGCCTGCGCCTCCTCCAGATCGCTCTTCGCAGCGCTCAACTCGCCCCTCAACAGCCTCGCCACCCCGCGCGCGGTCAACAGGCGCGGCGAGGTGAGCGACGGGTTCGCGAGCTGCTCGGTGAAAAAGGCGTGCGCGTCCGCGTAGGCGTCGCGGCCGGTCGCGAGCCCGATCGCGGCCTCGATGTGCTGCAGGAGGAGGTCGTCCTCGGCCCAGCGCTTCGCGCGCTCAAACTCTTTGCGCGCGAGGTCCGGCCGGTGGATAGAGAGGTAGATCTGGACGGTGTATGCGACGCTGTTGGTTGGGCGATCGGGGACGTCAGCGTTAGCGTTAGCGTGGGCGACGACGTGTATTAGACGGATAGGGGCAGGGGCGGCGCTTGCTCAGGAATATGCGAGAAGCGGGTCCGCAATAACGAAGGCGGGGACGAGGAGAAAACGACGGTGAGATGGAGAGCACAGAAGGAAGACTCACGCTTCGAGGTTCCGGGCGTCGGTGCCTGCGCCAAGCGTCTCGAGGGCCTCCTCGACCTCGCCTGCGCGGGCGAACGCGGTACCCGCGAGCACGCGGACGGTGCCCTTCTCCCACTCGGTGGCGTCCGCGTCGTCGCCCTCAATCTCCACGCAGAGGTCCCTCAGCTCTTCGAGGGCAGCATCGCGCTCGGACTCGGCTGCGCGGTCGGTCTCGGTGCAAATGTAGCGTGCGAGGGCGGCGACGGCCTTGAGCGCGACGTTCTCTACGTGGGAGGGGACGAGGGTGAAGACGGCGGAGGGGTTGTCAAGCGCGAGATGTGCGCGGGCTTGGTAGACGAGGATGGGGGTGTAGTCAGGAGAGTCTGGGTCGGGGAGGGTGAGGTCGACGAGGGACTTGTAGGCGCCTGTCGGCGGGGGAGATGAGGTGTCAGTGAATCGGACTCGAGTTACCACAACAAAAGTGGCCACAAACCGAGCGTGAACTGCTGCTTGACGTGGTAGAGTTCTGGCGAGTCCATGGCGGCCGAGGGGAGTGCGGTGTGGATGTCGAGTCGGCGGCAAGCGAGAAAGCAGTCGTGTGCAGTAGACGCCCATAATCCTCGGCGGCAACGGCCACCGTCCACCTTCGTGAACCGCACTCGCTCCGCCGGCCCCTGCCAGTGCGGTACCCAGGCTGTCTCATGTCTGGCAATTGCATATCTGTCTCTATACGTCTTCCAGGCATACAACATAACATGTACCGCCAACATTGATATCGTCGAGTGTCTTCGCCCGCGAGGTACCTGCGTACCGCATGCTTACGCCACAACGCCGGGCCTGAGTGCGAACAAATCGCATCGAATACACAGTGCATGTGTCCAGGTGAGGATGGCTTTTCGCGTGCTAGGAATTCGACTCAGTCATGACAGACAGGTGTTGTGTTTGCATACAGACGTCCGCGATCGCAGAGCGCACGGCGTCCAACGGTGCTGGCAGACTCGGACGAACCTCGACGAGCCTTTCCGCCAGCACTGTACCCGGCCCAACCTATTAGTCCACCTGATTCCTCATGCGAACCCACGAGCGACGCGTATCTGTGCGCTCTGCATAGGAAGCGTCGCCGTCCAGCTTCCCTGCGCTGCCAGCACGGCGCCCGCATGCATGGAAGCGACGATGAGCACCCCCAAACGCTGCTATTCTGACGGGCGCCCGCAGGCTGCTCGCTCACCTAGGCCAGAAATTACCTTTTCAACCTGCTGGCGTTTGCGTAAGTGAGCGTTGGGCCGGGACACCAGCCATGCTACTCTGCACTTTGGGAATCGCTCGGGCCCTCCTGACCGGCCGGATGCCATTTGTGCTGCCATGCTCTTTGATTTCGCCCCGCTTGCGGCTGAGTATGACAGCGAAATACCGAAATGGGCGGTAGAGTCGCGAGGTGTCGTCGGATTGCCTCGGCTGCCATGTATTGGTATCTTGGGACTCACACCCCCCTCCTGCGTATATATGATGGACTGCCCACGGACCTCGGCCCCCACGCCCTCTTGTGTCTGTCCATTAGACCTCCGCCTAATCACAGCCATGTCCGTATTCAACACAGACACCGGAAGCGAGCTTGCATCCCAAGCTCCGTCCACCGCGACGAAGGGCTTTCAACAGCTTCGCGAGCAGGTACGTTCAGTGAACGCGCAGCAGCGTGGCCCATGTATTCACTATTGCGCCCCTCCCTAGGTCAAGAAACATCTGCCGTTCGCCTCAGACGTGTCTACCCTGGTTAGTCGCAGCTTTTCTTCTCCCCATGTGCGCGTTCACACTCGCTGTCATAGGAGAGTATCATAGATGGCGTGAAGCACCTGAACTCCATCGATGACCGCAAGATGCTTGTAAGTGCCAAGATGCTCTTTCCCAGCACTTCCAAACTCAACCTTTTCTATTCCTAGCTCGAACACATCCTCATGTATTTGTCCAATAACTCTGGACACCCGCTTGCCTCGAAGCTCGAAACGGCAGTTGTGCAGCTCCGTTAGTCGTCTCCAATCGTCGCGTGAGCGTCATACTCATTCGACCGCGCTTTTGTCAATAGTGTACACCGACCTGCCTCACCCTCCCAGCACGTCGATTGGCCCGAAGTATGCGTACCGCGCAGCGGACGGGTCCTTCAACAACCCCGATATGCCCGACCTGGGCAAGGCGGGCATGCCCTACGCTCGCAGCGTGCAGCAGACCCACCCGCTCCCGCGGAACGAGATGCCAGATGCGGGGCTCGTCTTTGACACCCTCCTGCGCCGCGAGAAGGTTTGCCTTCCCCCTCGAAGGGTGGCGTGCCTCGCTCATATCTATCACTAGTTCGTCCCTCATCCTGCGGGCCTGTCCAGCATGATGTTCTCGTTCGCTGCCCTTGTTATCCACACGTGAATACCCTTCTTATTCGCATCCGCTCTGTCCAGCTGAGAACTTGCGCAGCGTGTTCCGCACGTCGCACAAGGACGTGAACATCAACGACACGTCTTCATACGTCGACTTGTCGCCGCTGTACGGCCACAACCAGGAGGCGCAGGACAAGATCAGGGTGCGCGACGGCCGCGGGCTCCTGCAGCCCGATACGTTCTCGGAGGACCGGCTCCTTCTGCTCCCGCCGGCGGTCTGCGTGATCCTCGTCCTCTTCAATAGGAACCATAACGTCAGTCCTGTCTTCTCATGTCTTCCATCCGGGCGCTCCCGGAGCGCGTACCTGTGCTGACTCTCGCGTCTGGCATGGCGTGCGTAACAGTACATCGCGCACAAGCTCCTCGAGCTGAACGAGCGCGGGTGGTATGTCGACCCGGACTCGATCCCAAAGGACGACCCCTCGCGCACGGCGAAGCTCGTCGCGCAGGAAGAGGACATCTTCCAGACCGCGCGGCTGATCAACTGCGCGTGGTTCGCGTCGGCGGTGTTCTCGGACTACTTTGGCGCGATCCTGGGCCTGGTGCGCCAGGGGAACAGCTGGAGCTTGAACCCGTTCGAGGAGATCAGGAACGCGGATCATTCGCTCTTCGAGCGGGGTAGGGGGAACGTGTGTAGTGTCGAGGTATGTGACTGCGGAAGTCGTGTGCGTTGGAGAAGCTGACGATTGGATGGGTAGTTTAACTGCTTGTATCGCTGGCACGCGACTACTTCCGAGGCGGATGAAAAGTGGGTCGAGCAGCTCTCCGCGCAGCTCTTCCCTGGACGGAATGTCGAGTCGGTATGTTCAAGCTCAACATTTCCCGTAGGTCGCGAGCCTGACATCTCCCCAGGTCACGATACAAGACTTCAAAGAGGTCGCGAAGACGATGCAAGCGAAGGAGCCGGACGTATCCCACTGGACTTTCGGCGGGTTGCAACGCAACAAGCAGACGAACCGGTTCGACGACAAGGCGCTCGCTGACGTCTTGAAAAACGCGTGAGTATCGCAATGTATAGTCATCGAGCGGGATAAGCTGAGGGGAGGGGTGTAGGACCGAGCATCCTGCGGGCGCGTTCAAGGCTCGCGGGACACCGCATGTCATGCGTCTGCATGAGATCATGGGCATCGAGCAGAACCGCCAATGGGGCGTCTGCTCGTTGAACGACTTCCGCAAGGTCAGATTCACGTCTCGTTCATAAATGGGCCTCGAGACTAATCGGAACGAACTATACAGTTCCTGGGCTTGAAGAGTGAGTACTCATGAAAGGTGTACGCAGCAGGATGTCTAATTTCGCGCATGCAGCGTACTCGAGCTTCCTCGAGTGGAACCCCGACCCTGCGATCGCGAGCGCGGCAGAGAAGCTCTATGGCCATATTGACCGACTCGAGCTCTATGTCGGCCTCCAAGCCGAGGAAGCCAAACCTGTCGTCGACGGTGCCGGTCTGTGCCCGTGTAAGCTACCTCCTCCACTCCTCCACGTCCGAGACCTGTGCTCACGTTCCATCTCTCCTCCAGCGTACACCATCAGCCGCGCGATCCTCAGCGACGCCATCGCGCTGACGCGTGGCGACCGCTTCTTCACCGCGGACTACACGCCGTTCAACATGACCTCCTGGGGCTTCTCCGACTCGCAGCGGGACCCCGACGGCCCGGGGAACGGCAGCATGCTCGGGCGGCTCCTCCTCCGCACGCTCCCGAACGACTACACCAGCGACAGCACGTACACGTGGTTCCCGCTCATGACGCCGCCTGCGATGGAGCGCATCCTCACGAACCTGGGCACGGCGAAGCTGTACGAGACGAAGCGCCCGCAGGGCGCGCCGCAGGTGCAGGTGCTGGGCACGTACGCGGACGTGAAGATGGCGCTGAAGGACGAGAAGAGCTTCGCGACTGGCTTCCCGGAGCGCGCGGCGCGGCTCGTGCGTGGTCCCGGGTGCGTTCATTTCGCCTGCTCGAGAGGGTTCAGGTTTGCTGAGTAGTGACTTTCACTGGGATAGGTTCTTCATAGCGTCGGATGACCCCGAAAGGGCGGCACGCGAGCAGCGCGCCATGTTGAACCTGCTCGTCGGCGCACCCGGGGGCGAGAGCGAGATCAGGCGGTTCTTCTTCGAAAGGACGCGCGAGCTGATGCTGCACCAGTCGTGCCCCACCGTTTCGTCTCCCGTGCGGAGCGTCGATGTCGTCCGGGATGTCTTCAAGGTCGTGCCTATCCAGTGGGCATGCGAGCTGGTGAGGGTTCCTCCGAGCGGCTTGGATATTGTTCGCTCATTTATGTTGTGATACAGGCCGGCATCAAGCTGAAGGCTGATCCCGACGGCACGGGCGACTATACGCCTGGAGAGCTGTTCGACGTCCTGGCTGGCATCTACGAGTGCGTATGCTTTGTGCAATGTATGCCTCATTTGCTTGACTCCCTTGGCCAGGTACCTCTTCCTGGACGTCTCTGCGGAGAGGTTGACCAAGCTGCAGAAGAAGACCAGCGCGGATGTGGAGAAGCTCCTCGGGCTCATCCGCCAGCAGTTCGGCGGCTCTCGGGTACGTGGCAGATGTCCAGCAGTGGCCGCGTCACTGAATGCTTGTTAACTGTCGTACAGCTCTCGCTAGCCAACCTGTTCGGGACTGTCTCGCAGATGTTCTCCCGCCAAGCCAAGAGCAGCCGAGATACCTTTGCGGAGCGCATGAGCACCCTGGGGTACGACGCGGAAACACAGGCCAACTCTGTGCTCGCCTTGCTAGTCGGGTCGACGGTCGAGCTCTCTCAAGGTACGCCTGTGAAGCTGGGACTCTATGCCCTGCCATGATCTCATAACCACAATTAACGGCACGTGTAGCTATGGTCAACGTTCTGAACTTCCACATGGACCCCTCCAAGCCCTCGGACCTGCAAACGCTGGCGTCGAAACCGAAGCGCGACCCGAGGGACGACGCTCAGCTGCAAGGGCTTATTTTCGAGGCGCTCCGTATGTACCCCCCCCCCCTCCTCCTGTGCAGAAGCAGGAACCTCATGGGCTCGCAGGTCTCGACCCGACCTTCCGTGGTGTCTACCGTACGTTTCCGCTCGCAGACCTAGCTACTTGACCGCATCGCTCACAATACAGCCCAGGCGATACGCTGGATAGCGTGAGGATGAGCCAGGGCTCGCTGCAGCCGAAACAGCGCGTCTTCCTGGACATAGCGACCGCGAGCCGCAGCGTACGTCCTCCCATGGCAAAGGAGTTCCATACCTGACTATTCGGGCATATCGTAGAGCCAGACCTTCCCAAGCCCTGAAAGCGTGAACCCGAGCAGGGGCATCGACAAGTACTTGGTCGGGGACTGCGCTGCAAAGTGAGCCATACGACACTGCGTGGATCTCAGTGATCTGACCAGAGTATAGATCCCTCGGTGCCGATCTCTACGCGAAGGTCCGTGCCTTTGATACACCTCGAGCGACTAGGGGCTCACGGGACAATGTACAGATCGTCGGCGAGGCTCTCAGGGCTGTGTACAGCTTCCCCTCCATCGCCCGTGGCCCGGGGATGTCTGGCCAACTGAAGCGGTGCGTGTCGTCAGCTTCATGTTTGCATCTTGTGTTGTATGCTGACGTCCACCGGCACTTGGTGCTATCAGGTACAACGAAGACTCGTCGATGACCAGCGTTTGGTCTTACCTCGGCCCAGACCAGCACCTCTCGCCATGGGCGACGTCGATGGTGCTTCAGGTGACTTACGGCTTCCATACCATCTCGCCCCCGCCTCGAGCTAACCGGATTGCTGCGTAGTTCCGCGTGTGAGGTGCGCTAGGTGAACCCTCCGCTGGCAGTACCTGCGCTTTCTCACCTTCCGTCTCTTTCCAGCGTCGTGCGAATGCGGGTGGGATGCGTCGGCGAGACTGGTTGTCTATGCTCAAGCTGTTCTGTCTATACATATGGTGCCTATGTTCACAAGATGTGCTCCGAGATCTGCGTTCGTGTCATGCAATATCAGGATCGCCTTCTTGATCCACGAGATGCAAGTACTGTGTGTGCATTGCCGCCGTTCAAACGCGCCTCCGCCTTCTGTAATACGTCGCTTCGCGGATCCTCCATCAATCGTTTCGGGAGCGATATTCGTCCTGCGACGACGTCGCGCGCCCATCGGATGCTATACAGCGTGTATAGCCCTGCGACTTACAAACAGCGTTCTGGTGGACGAGGGCAGAGAGTGCACCGGAACGGTCAGACAAATCTGGCTGCGGGCTTGTTGCGGGACGATGGTGATGCCACCTGCACGCGTCACACTCCGCCGCCCGCGGCCGCGCCTGCGCCATCCGTTCTCACTGACGACCATTTATGAACTCACGCTCGCTCTCGACACCACCCACCGCTATAGACCTACCCGATCCCCCGTAATACCCTCGCTATGTCCTCCGAAAACGCTTGCGGCTCTATCTGTGTCCACCTCCTGGTGCTCATCCACGGGATGTGGGGAAACCCGAACCACCTGGCTGAGATGCGACGAGTTATGGAGGAGCGCCGATGCCAGGCGACGTCTGAGAAAGGCCCTGGCGGCGAACAGCTGCATATACTCGTCGCGGAGACTAACAAGGACGAAGGCACGTATGACGGCATCGACTGGGGAGGCGAGCGTGTGGCTGAAGAGGTAAGCAGTGGTTCGCCCCGCGCGTGGGGGCGCGTGCTCAACGCTCTGTGACTATCAGGTGTACGAGGAGATAGCGAAGTTGGAGAAAGATGGGAAGAAGGTCACCCGCTTTTCAGTGACTGGCTATAGCCTCGGAGGGCTCATCGCGCGGTATTTGGTCGGGTACGACACTGTTCACTGTTATTGCGGCGATCAGGACGCTGGATCTCACGTCTATCAAACAGCATCCTACATCAAAGAGGCTTCTTTACTTCTGTCACTCCGGTCAACTTCAACACCATCGCCACACCCCATGTCGGCCTCCCAAGATACCCCACAGTCATCTCGTCGCTGTTCGCGTTCTTCGGTCCCAAACTCTTGTCGCGAACGGGCGAACAGTTCTATGCTGTGAGTCTGTCATGAACTTTCAAGACCTGTGCGCAGTGGCTGACTCGTGCCCAATGCATCAGGTCGACAAGTGGTCCAAGAACGGCCGACCCTTGCTCGAGGTCATGGCAGACCCTAGTTCGTTTGTCAATATGCTCACAGTCTGACCGTGCTCTGATTATCCCGCAGACCGTCTGTTCTACCAAGCTCTCACCCTGTTCCAACATGTCCGCATATATGCGAACGCCGTAAACGACGTCACTGTACCATATCCGACTGCAGCTATAGAGTTAGACGACATTTTCGTTAATCACGACAAAGACGGCATGCAAATGTGCGTATGTATGTTGGCCATCCGAATCCGCTAGCACTAAAGCATTCGTTACAGAGAGTTCGATGAAGAGTATAATCCCATCGTCAAGTCCTATACCACTCCTGCTTCGATAACCCGGCCGCCCAAGCCCCGTCTTCTGACTGCGCAGTGGTTCAAGGAACTCAGGCCTACCCGTCCTCTACTGCCGCCTGCCCTGCAATTCGCATTTCCTTACAACGTCGTACGTAGAAAGCGTAGTAGGGCATGCTTGCTCGCGAGCTAACGCCCATGTCCAGCTCATATACGTCTTGACGCCCGTGCTCATCCCCGTTTTCCTCACTCTCGTGATCACGCGCCTCTCCCTCGCCTCTCGCGCGTCCCGAACGCGCATCAAGAAGCTCGAGAAGGACGAGTCCAGCGCCGAACGACTCGTACACATCATCGGCAGCCTCGAGCGCGAAGTCGAGGACGCGGTCGTCGACATGTTCGACAACGACAATTCACCCTCGTCCTCCGAGCCTACCCTTGCTGCCGTCTCTGCCGAGACCGCCTCCCCTGATCCAAAGGCTGAGCTCATTCGAGCATCTGGAGTGCCAGCGGAGCGCGAGCCTGGACTCGTCCTGAACGAGTTGCAGCGGAAGATGGTGACGTGGCTGAACACGCTCCCTGGCCTGAAGAAGGAGCTCGCGTTTATCCACCCGGTGCGGAACTCGCATGCCACGATCATCTCGAGGGACGTGAAGAGGTTCCCGTCACATAAGCTCGGCGAAGGAGTGTTGAGGCATTGGGCGGACCACTTTATTATGTAGCGGGTTTTTATTTTCTATTACATTCCTTTGTGAGTCGTTGCCGCTCAGCTTGATCGCGGGTCACTTACCATTGTATGCAGGGTTGCCACGGACTTTTGTAGGATCATAGACATACATCAGATTCAGCTTATTGGCATTCACTATCTAATGCGCCAGCGGCTCATTCGTACGGCCATAGAAATACAACAAGGCCCATGAGCCGCTTGTGAAGGGCTTGACCATCGCAGAAGACGTATCCTCCATTTGTGATCTTGATTGAAGAGCTTGCTCCTAACAGCTTAAATACGCTTCTCCTGCTACTTCCGAGCCACTCACCACCCAGAACTTCTTGTCCGTCCTTCCAGGTCTCTCCACTCAGGATGGTCCGCACCACGACGACCAAGGATAGTACGTCGACGTCGTTCTGTCGGTGATCCGCGTAGCTGATCAGGGCCTGCAGGACTTTTCACCAGCTTGCGACGCAATGGCAGCGGCTCGTTCTCGCAGGGAGACATGGTCGAGCGGAGTGCGTCCCTCTTCGCCTCTGTCTTCACGCAACGCCCATCTCCTTTCTTGACCAGTTTGTGTTCAGCATCGCGCAATCGGGAAAACGCCGCCCAAGCGGCTCCCGCATTACGTCGAAAACCAATTGAACCTACTCGTTGCGTGCCGTTCCTCTGGATCTCCCTCTACATCCCGACTATAGTAGGCCAAGAAGCACCTTCTGCGTCGGCGGGAGAGTCAGCCGGACAGGTACAGGCCGCAAGAGGAATTGAAGAAGATGTGACTGTCATCTCCTCGTGTACTCTGCTAGGCGCTGGTTGACCTCACACTATAGAACACGTGCGGCTCGGACCGACCTCCCAGCCGACGCGCACCCCAAGGCCGTAGGTGACTACTACAAGACCTATTTAGGGGACCTGAAGGATGTGCCCAAGCGCGAGGTGAGTCCGATCGTGCACTCCGAACTGTAGAGTTCACCTTCCATGACCATTGTAGCTGTGGAAGGAACTCTTGACCGTGCAGGGGAGGAACGAAGCGCTGACCGACCGAATGGAGAGGCTGTCGAGGGAGCGCACGGACGCTCGTGCTGGTCACGGACGTCCGATGCCTGACACCCCCGCCGGCCAGCCGACTTCGGGCGTTGACGAGTCCATGGAGGTTGAGGAGGACGTCAATCGTTTCCTGACTCTGAACGACGATCAGAACGCCATCGCAGGACCCTCGTAAGTGCCTTTGTCCATGGGGCGCCATGTCCATCTCATCTGTGTGCTCTATCTCCTTTCAGAAGCGCCAACCCGCAAACTCCGCAGCGCGCTCAGCCAGCCCAGAGCTATCCGACACCTCCGACGACGATATCCCCGCCTTCACGCCAGGTCTCGTACGCATCCGAAGCGTCTTCTTCTCACAATGCGGAGGAGGCACTCACATTTGCCACTCTGGAACCCATCCGGGAGGAGCCTGTGTCCGGCCCATCTCAACCCTCCGGCCAGGGCGATCCCGGGCGTTCAGAGCAGGACAAGGACGCTGGTGCTACAGATAACCCTTTCTCCCGGATCTTGCAAGCGGCACAAGTTGCCAAGCGACAGGTGCATCTTGGGTGGATTATTCCACTTTTCTTTAGGCTAATGCCCGACATCACCAGCGCTTGCAGCTGCAACGTGAGCTGGAGGACGCACGAGCGATTATCGCCGCTGGGGCGGAGCGCGACGCACGTAACTTGCAGCAGATCCCCGAGCTCGAAGAGGAGATCGCCGTGCAACAGTGTTTGTGCGCGCAGGCCGAGAAGGACGCGGTCGCAGCTCGGGAGCAAGAGCTATCCGAGGCGCATCGACGGCATGAAGAGCTGACAGGAGAGCGGGACCTCTACCAGAGGCAGCATTTCGTCACTGCGGTCGCCCTCACGGGCTCTCGACGTGAGATTGAGAGGTTGGAAGGCGTGGTGGGGAGATTGGAAGTTGAGGCGGCGAGGAGGGAACAGGAAGGCACCGACTTGGTGGCTAGGATTCGAGCGGCGGTGAGTGACTGAGATCATCATCGATCGGTCGTTGGCTCATACAGTTACATTATCTCCTCAGGTAGGACATTCTCCGTAAGTCAAACTTCTTCAGATGCTGCTTCATACGTACTGACTGGTAGAACGCAGATGGGGATCTTGACGTGTGGCATAATCCCTTATCGGCACTGTGCGTTAGCGGCGTATATGTAGCTCTTGCAAGCTCCTCGGCCACCATCTCTGCGCGTTCCGTTGACTCAGGAAAGGAAAGCGGCGGGACGATCCCACGCCTTATTGTCTCTCACCCCGATGTCTACTGAACTTGTCAGACTCGTGAGGCCTCGTGAGAGCCTCGATGCGGCATCTTCGCGCCGGTATCTTGGACGGAGGTGCGAGGCAATGTAGTCAATCTCAATTCCCCGCACGACTTCTCCGCGTCCTTCGTGAAAGTGGTATTGTTCTATTATGAATGAGTAATCGACGTCGGTACCGACGGGAGCCTTCAAAGTGATAAAGAGTACCTGCGTCGAGGACGAGGACTTTGCTCCTTTCCTCTCCCCACCAGCTGGTCCTCGAACGCGTGGTAGCCTGGCGCTACTCGCTCTTTGCCTCACGGTCGTTCCTTTGTCGTCGCTCGTTGTATTTCATCAACGTTATCACCCATTACAGTAGCCCATTCCCCTCTTCGCTCTGCCACTCACTCCTGCTGCTTCTGCCTCTTCCCAGTCTCCCCCCGGCTCTCAACTCCCCATAGCAATTCGTCATGGCGCGAACAAGCAAGTTGACATATCCAGATCGTGCGTACCCCCTACGGTCTCCCAATGCACCCTGCAGCTGACAATCGTCTCACGAAGGGGTCGTGCACCGTTTCTGCCAGAGGGGACCTGCTCCCTTTGATCCCAGCGCTTTCGTGGAAGAAGGTGCGATTTCTGACCTGACAGATCTGCGCCCTTGATACTGACGTGCATATGTCCGCAGTTCTTGAGATGATGACTGCCAATGGCGAACCTATCACAAAGATGTCTAGGACGTGCATCAAGAAGTTCTTGAAGGATCTAGTGGAGTCAATCCTCGTTGTGTTTGCTTCTCTAGCCTCACCTTGTATCAGGGTTTACGCCGCCTCATACGTCTCGCCCCGGATGGACTACGACGGCTCAGCGAAGGGTTTGCAGAGGTGTTAGTCGTTCTTTGTTCGCACCTTGATCACGTGTCTTCGTGCTGACAGGCGTACGCGGCAGGATCGAGAAGATATCGAAGCTCCCCGACCTCCCCGATGCCGCCAGTCTGCGCAAGAGGACGGATCTCATCGAGCTCAACGTGTACACCCTCAAGGCGACCACGAAGGAAAAGGCGCGGTGCACGTCCCCTCTTTCTTTGATACCTATCTGACCCCCGAGCCTTTGTAGTTGTATGACATGATCCTCGACCTGCAAGAAAAGTTCGATGGTGCCGTGCATGAACGTAACACCGCCACGCAACACTTCAATGCTGCCATGGAAGAGCTTGCCACCGCTAGGAAGGAGCGTGATGTCGCCGTGACAGAGCGTGATCAGTCTCGGGAACGCTGCAAGCAACTCGAAAGCAGGTGCAAAGAGCTCGAAGAGCAGCTCCAGATGGCTCGCGGTGCGTAGAAGTATGATGCATGCGGCGAGATGCCGATGGCCGTCTAGCATACTGACTGCCTAACAGCTACCCCATCGTCTTCTCCGATGCTTGCTCGTCAGCCTACCCTCCAACGGGCTCCGACGTCGGTATCAGTCCTGCTCTGTCACCGTACATTGCCTGACAGTGCTGTCTCTGTTTAGTCTTGCAGACTTTGCTGGTCCGATGACCCCCGCACGCATGTTCTCCAGGAACGTCCTCCCGACTCCGCCGACCACCGAGGCCCGACCCCGTCGTGCACTTGGGCGCAACCCCTCTGAACTCTCATACCTAGGCCAACCAGAAGATGTGACGATGCAGGAGTCGGAGCCAACCCAGGCCCCGCATGCTCGGGTCGACTCGCAGGATCCGCAAACCCCGACAGTAAGTTCTTCACTGAAGAGTGAAGTGCATGCTCACCTGCCTTGCAGCCGCTTATGACGTCTTTGCTCTCCGACGGGCCGTCTTCTGCCGTCGTTTCTCTTGACAGCGTCCGTCGCGTACTCGATGGCGCCCAGCAGATGTTGCAAACTTATGAGACGCAGCAGTGCGAGAGGGTAGGTCATTGAGACAAGAACAATGAGTCATCCTGACAAGTGTGTGCAGGATCGAGCGCGGGACACGACCGAGCAGACCCTTCAGCAACAGCTCGCCGAGTACAACAGGAAGACGCAGAGCCTTCAGGAGAAGGTCGCGGAGTCTGAGCGCAGAGAACACGATCTTCAGCGGCAGATTTCAGAGGCACTGACGGTGAACGAGAAACTCGCACGCAATCTGAGTGCCATGGAGCGCCAGATTGAGCAGGTTCGCCAACTAATTGCTTCTCCCATCCAAACTGAGCTGATCCGCGTGTCTGTTGCAGTACAAGACTGAGATCCAAGACATCCAGCAGAGGATGCAGGACACCGAGAGGCAGCGAGTCGAGCAGAGCCTTCAGTGCCACGAGGCTAGGGCAGAGGTCGCCTCATTGCACATCCGCATGACAAACCTCGGCGGCCAGCTCATTGCGCTCACCCAGAGGCATGCGGAGATGGCCACTCTAGCGAACACGCGCATAAGGGAGCTCACCGCGGCGGGCGTCGAAGGCTTCGAGACGATCTTAGGCCTACACAACCTCTATCACTGGTTTGGGCAGCAGGCCGGGGCGCTCATGGGCCATGTGAGTACATACCGTATTATCCAATGTTCGCTCAGCCACTGACTGAGGCATCGTGCAAGCTACCTGCGATGTTTCATCCTTAGATAATTGTATCCATTGTCCACTGTCGAACATGTTCAGCGTGTACTTGTAATGGTCTCCTCCGAGTCGCTCCTGCCGTCGTATGCCATAATATGCTACTTATGTGCTCTAGTCTACGCTATACCTACCGCATGCGAGTAATAAATACTTGATTGATCCCACGTTGTTCGAGTCTGTCTGGATGCGAGTGCACTCGTATGAAAGCGGCGGCGCTACGGCCGAGCGTAGTTCCGCGACGTCCTAGAAGTTGGTCCCTTATGTGATGCGGCAGTGGTTTGTGAGGCTTCCCCAAGTACTCTGAGTCGACCGGGCCACATTCAAGATACTCCGCCCGAGGCGAGCCACAGCTACGTTGGAGTAACGTATAGTGCAACGAGCCATTCTGCGCTCCGAGTCATTCATCGTTTGACAAGTTATACGCAGGGGACAGAGTTGTCGGTGGCATGCCAGCTTCCGCGGGCATCAGCATATATCACTCGCGGAATTTGACGATGTAAAAGCGAGGGGACTTCCAGCCGACTCTGCAAACCTTCCATTCCGCTCGGTGCGGTGAGATGTCGCTCTATATTCTACTGGGCGAGGAAGCGCGTCATTCCTTGCAGGTTCAAGGGGTCTGAGCGGGCGATATCAGCGCTCCCTGGACACTCGATAGCTTAAAAATTGAGTTCCTCACCGACTGGGATTCCCGCTAGCTTTGCCAAGCGGCCAAAGTCGAGGCTGGCAAGCCTTTCAGCCTGCCCCCGGCCTTTGAGGGAAAGCACATCGACGGATGTGAAGTTCGCAGCTAAGACGTATAGGAAGCTGCAAGGATGGACGGGCACCTTCAGCATGGGCATAGCTAATATGAGCTGCCACTGCGGTACGTACTCATTACCATTGATCGTAGCGATTGTGTCGTCGATCGTGCCCGCCCCGGGACCTAGCGGGTATTGCTGGGGAACAGCGAGGAAAAGTCTTCAGGCGCCCAAAGCGTCAGCATGGACCGTATATACGCACCTTCACAATTGAGCCCTTGAGATTGCCGTCTACTGCAACCTCCGTGAGGATGGAGGTGGTGACGTCCGTGAGGAAGAAAGTGCCGGTTTTCTGGCTGAACTGAGACCAACACGTCGCCTGTTGCCCCGGAATTGGAGTGAGCGTGGACTTGCTCGGGTCGTCAAGGTCGAACACCGTAAAACCAATTGACGCGTCAGTGGACAGGAGCGCGTTCCTTCCGGGAATGGGAGTCATTGAGAAGGTCACGGCAGCTCCGGGAACCGTAGGCAGCTTGACGAAGTCCTGGGAGAGCGAGCCGTCCTCCTGTATATCCCAGATAGCCAGGAACCCGATGGTGTTTGGCGGCGAGCCCTTGACAGACACGATGACCTTCGTCTCGTCGTCGTTGAATATGATCTCGCTCGCGGTCCCTGCAGGACCAGTAGGAGGTGTTGTCTTGTTGAGGCTGATGCTACGGAGCGTGTTCGGGATCGATACAAGTCCGAGCTTTTTGTCGACATTGAAGCAACTATTCGTTAAATGATCATCAACTGAAGACGAAATCACTTGGAAGGAGACGCCGTACTTGACACCAGCCACTGCTCCCCCGTTGAGAGCGCAAAGCCGGGTGCCATTGCGATTGAACGCCACCGATACGGGGAATTCTCCTTCGGAAGAGACAGGATCGCCTGTCGGGGTGATTTCGGTCGGTGTCTTCGGATTGATTGAGAACAGCGAGATCGTGTTCGACCCTGGCTACAGAAACACTCGTCAGAATCCCGCGCAATTGCTGCCCCCAGAGACACCTACGTTCACGGCGGCCAGGACCTGACCATTGGCAGACGCTTGAATGCTTCCCTACGCAGCGTGAGAAGCTTGTTCGGGGGAGGCTGCGATTAGAGAGGCTTACTTGCGAGAATATCGAGTCTGGACTAATGGGCGAAGGAATTCCGGACAGCCCACGACCGCCTGCTGCGACTGCTCCTGCAAGAGTCTGCAAGACAACGCACGACTCTGAACTTGTCCGAAAGCAAGCCTGAGTTACGAGACCGACGTACCAGAGTTCCGTCGCGGTTTATGCTCGCTGTCATAATCACGTTCTCGGTAGGATCGTTGGTAATGACTTGCACACTATAGGTCAGGCTGTGAAAGGGATAAGCGGGACCAGCACCTCACTCACAGTAGATAGCGCCTTGAGTGTCCAGGCGAGTCTCGACGAACTTGACCAACCGCTGCAAAGCCTGGAACGGACCCGCCGACACCAGTGCCGATGCAGCGAGCATCACGGTTGCGACAGCGAATTCAAACTTCATCTCGAGCGTAGGATCCTTCTGAGTTGCCGACCTTCGGTATAGAGGAGAATGGGACACAAGGGAGTGCGGCAGGCGCGATCTGAGGTGTGATGGGTTCGCGGATTTATAGCTTTGCATATAAACGTACCTCGCACACACGCACCGAGGGAAGTAGCTAAAACCCTCGCGGACTGTGGTGTGCGAAGCAGGCACCGGAACATCAAGCTCTCATACCGCAGATACTTGGATGAGATTTAAGGCTCTCATTCGTAGCTCTTCGTCACCTGCATTGCCGGACCATGTCCGGCAGCGATACCACAAAGGCCGCCGAATGGCAGGCAGTCGTGGTAGCTGCTATCAGTATTCAGGAGGCGGGTAAAGCATCGACCAGATTTGCGGCCCTTTGATCCCCGCGTGTTTGCGCCATAGTCAGCGAAGGGAATGCAGACTGCCCTATGCCGTCATGCAGACGCACGCCTGTAGCAGCAAACCCCGTTCGGAGGCCGCGTTGAAGATAGCTGCGGGAAAATGAAGCCCTCGCTTTTTCTGCACCTCATTCATGCAGCTGCAAACGAAGTCGAAGGTGACAGTGGTGTTCTAACCACGATCGATGTTCGCACTGCGGCGGCAAGCGGCAATTCTCTCGATCGCATTGGGATGAAGTTCTCTCATCCCCGCATGTGCTATAAAAGCTCGAAGCTTAGTAGTGCCTTTGAGAGCTGCTCTATGCACCCGTCTACCCCTACTCACTTGAGAAGTATGAAGACAGATGTCGGCATTAAGCGAGCGCGTGTGCAGCGTGAGTGTAGGAGCATTTTAATCTGCAGGACTAGGAATAGGGTTAGCAAAGCCCAGGCTCCGTGAAGCTCGTTCCTTATACCGTACGTGAGTTATGTCGGCCGTTTTGCGATGCGGTAGTTCTGACGTCCGACCAATTTAGAGATTGCCGTCTCGGCACGCAGGTCATGGGAGGCGCAGCGACTGCTCGATTGTACACCTACAGAGAGGACGACGTTCGTAAGGCGTTTGCGAACGCCAAGGACGTCGATACTCACCTGGGCATCATCTCGAAGGAAGGAGTGTTGCCCAAGCGCCGCGAGCACCTGAATGCTAAAGTCATGCTCATCGCAAGTGGACCGGATATAGGATCTCAGCAAAGCGTGGTCGACCTGCATTTCGTTTCGTGTAGAACCGGGCATCTCGGCATCATACCGCGACGAATATAGCGCATGTGTATGAGAATAGGAAGCAAGGCCGTGGAGGCGCGGGTTCTACTCACTTGATAGCTGAGCATACATTGCACATCATAGGCATGCGAGACCCTTGCTCGATGACCGCACGCGTGGGTTTTTACCGGATGTGAGCGCGTGAACCTCTGCAATCGCCTATACATTAATAGTCAAATGTCGCTGTGCCCGCAGCATCGTGAGCGCCTGCAGCATGCGAAGCGACTGTCTTGATCGCAGGTTGGGTAGACACGATTGCCCTTCAGGCATAGAACAACATCGCAGCACGACGGTACAGACGACGTTGAATGTTGCCGCGGCAGAGCCAGCTGGGCGCCTAAACATCACAGATTTACTGCACGTGTATACTCCGCGGTCCCGCAAGGCCTCACGCTTGGCTTCACGGAGTCTGTAATTGTTCATACCGTAGCAGCGCCGTCTCGGGCAAACCCAACTTGAGGCGCAAGGTGGGAGGCGAAAAGGAATAATGATACAGTACTCATACAGTCCGCAAACCAGTCTAGTCAATAAATAAGTTACGTCCTCTCGCCCCGCAGACGCCGCGCCAACGCGAGATCTTTTGGCTGAATAGTGACACGCTTCGCATGAATGGCAGCAAGGTTGGTATCTTCAAACAGCGAC
This sequence comes from Pilatotrama ljubarskyi, assembly GCA_022385805.1. Classification (NCBI taxonomy): domain Eukaryota; kingdom Fungi; phylum Basidiomycota; class Agaricomycetes; order Polyporales; family Polyporaceae; genus Pilatotrama; species Pilatotrama ljubarskyi. The sequence continues at coordinate 243,636 of MU277699.1, read as the reverse complement.
ACAAGGTATGCTTCTGACGCCTCCTGGAGGGCCATGACTGCGGAGGACTGGAACCGGAGATCCGTCTGGCAAGCAAGTCAGTCTCGGACCATGCAAGTAGACGGTATAACTACAAACCTTGAAGTCCTGAGCAATTTCGCGAACAAGCCGTTGGAAGGGGAGCTTGCGGATGAGGAGCTCGGTCGACTTCTGGTACCGACGAATCTCACGAAGAGCGACGGTACCAGGCCGGAATCGATGGGGCTTCTTCACACCGCCAGTGGCGGCCTACATCCAGGATAAGGAGGAAGTCCACGGCTGCGAAAGCAGAGATGCACGTACAGCGGCAGTCTTACGAGCTTGCGACTTGGCAGCAAGTTGCTTGCGGGGCGCCTTACCTGAATATCCATGAGCTAAAGATCGCGAAAAGGAGAGTAGCGTGGCAAATACATACCACCGGTAGATTTGCGAGCAGTTTGCTTGGTGCGGGCCATTGCAGATGCTTGTTACGGGATGTGTGAATGGAGCTTGGAGGCGCTGGGCGGGGAGAGACTTGGGCGGGATGGGAGTGGATCGAGGAAAGAGACAAGCGATACTTATACACGGGCGCTAACCGGGCGCGTCGCAGGAAACACCGGCGCGACGCGATCACGTGGGCGACGCGTTGAGAGCCGTAAACAAAATAAAGTTTGACCACGTGATTGACGCGCGACACTCGTTAAGTACCCAGGGCACGGAGCCGCTGTCCCTCACTCACCCTCGCCACACCTCTACTCTCTTCACGCTCTTGAGCCCGAAGAACAGTTCCTTACTTTCCGTTACATCTTCCTACAAATCTATCGACATGTCTGGCCGTGGAAAGGGTGGCAAGGTAAGCATCCAAGGTACCTCTGTCCTCGGACTGTGGCTTATTCTGCGGACTCTAGGGTCTCGGAAAGGGCGGTGCGAAGCGTCATCGCAAGATTCTTCGCGACAACATTCAGGGTAAGCAATTTTTGTCTTTGCTCCGTACAACATCTCGCTGACCGGCCTTCAGGCATCACAAAGCCCGCCATTCGTCGTCTTGCACGCCGTGGTGGTGTCAAGCGTATCTCTGGTCTCATCTACGAGGAGACTCGTGGTGTCCTCAAGATTTTCCTCGAGAACGTGAGCGACACCATTCTCGTTCCCATAACAAAGCTAACCCGATGTCTCCAGGTCATCCGCGATTCAGTAACATACACTGAGCACGCAAAGCGCAAAACTGTCACCGCCCTGGACGTCGTATACGCTCTCAAGCGGTCAGGGCGTACGCTGTACGGGTTCGGTGCATAGACGGCTTTCGTTTCTCATTGTTGGGCATACTGTTGTACTAGTATAATGTATTCTATTCCCTCTTTCCGAGTCGGAGACGCGCGACTCCTGGTGACAGGCCTGAGCCAACCTCCCGGTTCGATGTCCCAGCCACCATTTGGCATGAGGATTGTGATTGTGGTATACCCATGCGAGTCTAGAGCGCTTCGATCGATTCTTCGACTACGGGGACAAACATGGACCCATACCTCTGCGCACAAGGCGGTCGGAAACATTGTTTTGGGCTCGATCAGCATCTGGCACCGATGTCTAATGCGGTGGTTAGGAGGATACGGTAAGTGTCTGGGGAGGTGATGCTCGCGAATATAAACTTCAGGTTACCATAGCCTGGGGCTCGGCTCCCGTCACTGTCAAATGCGCTACACGACGTGAGTTACTTACTGGGAGGGAAAAGGAGATCGACGAAGGCGGATCAGCCACTCATCTTCAACAAGAGATGCTTCATGAGAGGTGCTGCCAATTAACCCTGGCAGATCATGTCGACGGCGCGCCTTGGGCAGGGGCTCGGAGGAAACGTCCGGCGAGCATCGACATCCGGCGCCACGACTTCGTTCGAGTCCATGCCGCCCAGTAATGTGACTGTGCTACGCGTGACGCTCTTAACTTTGAATCTTGTACTTCGAGGGTGCTACAGGCGGGCTTCATATGCACGTGCTAGCAACATCGACAGATATTTATTATCAAGCTTCCAGATACTACGCACATGCGGACTTACTTTCCATTCTGATCAAAGGGCAGCAGAGGGCTTTGTCGTCGCAAAGCTGGCAGGCCCATAGGTAGACATGATGGGTGACCCGAATTTGTACTAGTCGGAATACAGCGAGGCATGGGATATAGCGATTGACCTTCGGGGATCGTGACATTCCGTAGCCTATGCAAGAGATCGAGGGGTGGGTAAAGAACACGACGCGGGAAAATCATGTTTAAGTGACACACCAATTTGTTGTGGAACCGGTCGACAAGGCGCGTCGCACCAGGAGGCTGCAACATCGGAAACTTCGGGAGCGCTAAGGGGAGGCCTGATGGCAGGTAAAGGAAGTGATTCTTACCTGTCGACCGGGACACTATCACGCTTACGCCGCTTCTGACAGAAGAATCTATCCCGAGCTTCCTGGCCAGTGCCGCACACGACACTCTCCGTCCATGAGCAATCTCTTCCTGAGTTGGACAGCATGCGTCAGTAGACTCGAACTTGGTCGCCGATCTACGCGACCGTCTGTGGAGATCTCGGATACTATGTCGGCCCACAGCGAGGAGCGAAACAGCCCGCTACCGCACTGCTCGGAGCCACGCCCTGAGAGTCTAGAGCTTTTGCGGCTAGAAGGTCGCACGAGGAGTCGTGGTCCAGAGCCCAGCTCCCGAAGACAGCTTCGGGCATCGGGGAGCTAAACAGGCCCTGGCAGGCTGGCACCAGCGTCAGTGGAGCACAATTGCGGCGAGGTCGGAAGTCTTGAGGGATGACGCGGACGACTAGTGGCCTCGACAACGCGCCAGGCTCCCGGACCTTGATCAGGACTTCCAAGGTGTGACTCCAGACGACCAACGATATGGGCTGGCGGCAGCCCCGGGAGTGACCCATGGCACTGATAAGGAGCAGAAGGGTGTCCACCGAGTAGTTCCCCAGGCGAGCGACGTTCGAGGGGTGGTCATCAGAGCTGCAGGGGAATGATAAGAGAAGAGAAGAAACCGTAATCGAAGGCGAAGGACGGCACAAATGCTCAGAGAGAAGTTATGCCATCGTCGTGCATCCGCAAAGACGCAGTCCTATATCTAAAGAACGTGGTCAGTCGGTCACGAAGGCTGCAGCACGGAAGGAACACGAGCGATTGACCAGCAACGACGAGCCTGAGGCGTGACTACGATATTCAATTACGATGCCGTATGCTGATGGTGCAGCGGATGACTAAGAGGTGCAACCTGGAGTAGGGGCGGCGTGTTGAAGAGACCGGGCGCAGGATGTACGCAGACTTGACGAGTATCCACGAGACTGATGCTAGCATCGTCGAGTCTGGCAGGGTACGATGTCATGGGACGCGATGCGCAGGGACCTGGAACGTTTGCAAAGACAGGGACTGATACTGACACGGACGACAATGTCCGATACGGAGAGCAAGGGCAGGGCGCAGAGGCGCAGAAGGAAGGAAGAACGAGAAAGACCGCAGCTTCACAGCGGCGACCTTCGTCCTGGCACGAAACATCGTCGCATCGCATCGGGCACCGTGTGCATCCGTGCTGCCCAGAGGATCCCAGGCATGCCGCCAGCCACGACAAGCTGACCAACACGGACGAGTGCCGGGAGCTAGACCAATGATCACCTCTCGTGAGGGAAAGGAGCAACTTACCACGGGCACGGTACGCTTCATTCAGCATCGACATCCTCTCAAACTCGTCGACATGCAGATCGGCCAGGGTCCTCACGCGGATATTGTGTTGCAGGCTGGGGAAGCGAGATCGTCTTTCAAAAGAGCATATGCGGCCTTGTGACCCCATTCAGCATGAGCCCAGACAGGCCTGAAGGAGACGTTTATCGGCGTTGGGACAGGATAGGTTCAGCGAGGGCGAAATGCAAGAGGGCTGACGGAACGTCGTCGAGGACTCGTGAGGCGAGGCGTTCGCTTCGTGGAAGGCGGGCGATTATGGCCCCGGCGCCCCGGCAGGACTCCAGCGGAGGCCTGCCGTATTCACCGCGCGTAAGACAGGGCGAGCGTCGCCGACCGGATGATGGATGTGGAGAGACGGGCGTCAGACAACGGTTTGCAACGCCGCTCCCTTGCACCTCCGTACAAAGCCTCTTCCTCCGAGTCCCTTGCCATGGCTTCGGGCATGTCCACTACCAGCCTCGACTGCGAGCGGCCAATCGTATATTAGCAGTGTGGGCACATCGCGCCATGCTGCCGTCGTCTGCCTTACGGCGGTCCAGGAAGTCAAACCCGTCAGTGCAGCCGCGACGACTTTAGAGCGGCGGCTTTAGGCTTGAACGCTACGCAAGCCAGCGCGAACCCAGAGCCTGGCACTGGGTTCTGCCACGCTCGGAAGCACGTCCGTTGGCCCCGGCCGAAGGTCTGAGATCTGATCACTCGGCTTGGCAATGCAGATGCATCCTGCTCCAGCGAACATGTGCGTACACGGTCGTACACAAACCCGCACACCCTAGGCTGGCGCATTCCGGTATTCTTAGTTCATCCGAGCGCAAAGTATAAGTAGGCTCGCTCCTTACCTCGCTGACAGTTTCCTCGCCTGCCCACGTACTCCCCCAACGCTCACACACAACGTCCCTTCGCTGGCGCAGGACTCCGCAATCGACGGCCTTCCGGAATTCGGGGTTGTCCGGTGGATGACCTGTTACACTTTCGTTCGTCGTCTTGTCCTCCTTTGATGTGATAACTTACCGAGAGTGCGGCCCTTCAGGAGGACTGGCTTGCGTGCGGCCGTGCACAGCACCAGGCTGTGCCAACGGGAGTACAGCATAGGCTTCATCCATGACTGTGCAAAAGGCCTGCAGCAGTCGCGACCACCGCGGTCGGCAGACATGGCTGTCCGAGGTGCACACCGACTCAGGCGCGCGGGATGCCATGACATTGCAACCAAGTCCAACAATGGCTAGTTCTCCACTGAGGTACGTAGGCTACATCCTTGCGCTCTGAGCACGAAAGGTTCCCTCCCGGAGGATGTCTCTGAGACCCCGGTCTGCCCGAAGTGCAGTATCCGGCACACCACGGAAACCAACGGAGCATAGAGTCATCGCCTACGTTCAATGACCGGTACGCCCCGATCTGCAGCATGCCAGCTGCAGCCTGCGCACGGACCCAGGGCCTGAAGGAAAATTTGAAGAAGCCACTTTCACTCGAAGCCACTTTCACTCGATCGCAAGGACCAGGGTTGCCCCGCCGCAGCTAGCGGGGCACATATGTGCCCTCGGACGATGTATGCGGCGAAAGGCTACGGCGGGGCAGCCCAGGCATGGATGCGGCATGAAAGGACGAACCGCCTGACGTGCGAACAAGGGAACGTACCAGAGCAGCCAGGGATGAGGATGATCCGCGTCGTGGGGACGGACTATCGCGCGCCGTCTGTTCTAGGACAGTGCCGTCGTCGTCTGGGAGGCATATGGTTCCGCCAAGACTGGGAGCCGCAAGCAGAATGCCCGAGTGTTGAGCAAAGAAGAGCCGGGGAAGAAGGGCTGCGGCCGGTGCCAACGGGACTCGGAGGCGAGGGCGCGCCGGACAAGTGCAAAAAGACGAGAGGACGGCCGACGGGGCGCGACGCCCTGGCAGTGCTAGGCGTCGATCAAGCCATCTCGTGAGCCACCCACAGTCCAGATGTGTGGCTCGAGGCCGTGGTCCGGGTCGTCGGCGCCGCGGGCTCGATGGTGTCCAGATCTGCAGAGATGACAATGCGCCGCACCGCATGGGATGCTCGCAGCGCGCGCCCTTTGTTTGACCGCCGCGCGTGCTGCATTTCCAGCCCTCGTCGCGCCCCTCTCCCCAGCACATCTCGCCTTTTGCGTCTTGAATAACTCAGATCTGTACCCGCTAATGGAGGCCGTCGTGGCTGTCTGTTCTCCGGTACCAACCTTTGCGAGCAGTGGCGGGCAAGCTGCGGATCCACTTGCGAGCGCCCGAACGGGGTGTCGAGCGCAACCAAGCTGCAAATCACTCACTCCTCGTTGTGAATTGTCCTCTCGGTCTGCCCCGTATCTTGCTTCATAATCCTGACCGCTGTGGCCTCGGGGCTCTCCGATCTTGCGTAACATCGTCGACAGGCCGGTAGGCGGGAAGGCTCGAGGGCACCAACGTAGATGGAGGTGGAACATCGTGGACGCCCTACGGGTCATAGCTGCAGGGAACGCTCCGCAGGCCCTTTCCTCAGCCACTCTGCTTAGCGACCGTGTGTCTCTCTCCCTCCGTAGCTTCGCTTGCAGCTCGTATCCATCCGTCTGCGGTGACATATCCTCAATGCAGACATCGCCGCTACCCAGCCGCATCTCATGCTCGCTTGAACGGTCTCAAACTGCCTGCCTGACCCTCGGAAACGCCGACACTCGCGCACCACATGGTCATCGCCTCGGGGCACTCTGGATCCGGGTAGACGTGGTTCTAAAAGGGCGGTTTCTGTTGGACACATCGTGCGTATCTTCATCACGTACCCCGACGGCATGCGAGCCCTTTCATCCCGTCTCGGCGGTCCTCCAGATCACCCCACATCTTGGCTCCTTCCACCCCCCGCTTCCTGCTCGTCCCGCTCTGTCCCAGACCTCCAGAGGTTCCAGCTGCCCGTTGACTATGCGTATGCCGTGTTGCAATGGGCCCTGCCGCAGATCTTCACTGTCACCGCTGCTTCCCCGACTGAACCTTAGCCCGCCTTCCACCCGTCGGGGTGTGGAAGATTTGGGAGGAATTCCCCCGCTATATGGTCACGGACAGGTTCGCCTCGCTGTCCGCTTGCCCTGGCCGATGGTCCCGCACATCCCAAGGCCCCTGATCCAAAGTTGTCCCTCCTAAGCTCCACGCCCCTCTTCTCGCCCTCTTTTGACCCTGCCCCTTGGTCCACTTTGCGGTCTAACCTTACACAAGTTAGCTACCGACTGCCTGTACGGACGGTCCTCGTGAATCTTATCGTCGTATCCATCCATACAATTTCCTCTCTCGGGAAGACTGTCATCGAATCGCGCCATCCGCTCCGAACGCTCTCCAAGGGTCCATCCGCCTGCTGACTTCGCTCAGATAGCTAGTGGAACCATGGGACCGTGTGTTTCATCAAAATATCGCATGTCAATATCACTGCACCGCAGTCACGGCATGCATGCTGCGATATGTGTGCTATGTACAGATATCCACAATCGCCTCAGTAACTCCAGCCGCCCGGCCTCCCCCCGACACCGAGAGCCCCACAGCGGGCGTAGTATTTCGCCAGCGAGAGTCTCACGACCGCCAGCCGCTGCAGGGCGTGTTTCTCACCCCTCCTTGTCACTCGGCACAGGACGGGCAGATAGTCATCCCCAGCGCCTTGTCCCACCGCGATGTGCAGTTCCTCCAGCTTCTGGATCAGAAGGCACGCCTCGTTGGACGTGAAGAACATTGTGCCGCCTGCAGTTAGCCGGGCGAAGAGCGGGATAGAGTTAGTGGTCAGCCGGCTGTCTATGCATACGCCACTGCGCAGGTGTAGAGACCAGCAAGAGCACTTACCATCCCGCAGGAGCTCGAGGGCGTCGCACAAGAGTACCGCCCACCAGGACTTCGGCACGATCTCTTCCCGAAACATGGTCACGACGTCCAGGGCCGCACCGCGGCCATCCCCGCTGGCACGCCGTTGGTGGAACTCCGCAAATCGCACGGCGAACATCAGACGGTGGGTGAAGACCCCTGGTGCAGGGATCTTCGCTCCGGCATCCGCGCGCAGACCATGCAGCGACGGTGCGATGTTTGCGACCAGCCTCGCGAAGTGGTCGGGACCTGTACGGAAGGAGCGTCGTGAGGCGATCAATACCGCCTGTATTGTGTGTGAGAACGAGGCGGACGACGTGCCTTGTGAGATGTACTCCTCTAGAACCAGGTCGACTACCCTCCCCAGGCCAGCCCAGGCCTCTGCCGAGGTATAGTAGGAGATCGCCAGACCGAATGCCTTTTCCTTGATGAAGGTCTGCGCAGCGATCTACACTCACGGTTCAGTCGCAACGAACTCTCATGCTGCGGATGTGGCCGCTTACCCTGCAGACCATCCGCCGGATCTCCTCTCTCTGATATTCGAAGCACGTCTCGTTCACATCCTTGAGGACGCCCGCAAGATGCCCGGCACGTATACGAACAGCTTCTTCCCCTGCTGCATCGGCGTCCTTCGGTATCTCCAGACGTAGCGGCACGCGCATCAGCACTTCGTCTGCCATGCCATGCCCAACCTCTCCGCACGAATACATGTAGTCGACAGTAATGCGCCACAGCGCCGGGTCGCGGTGGAGGTATCCCGCGTAGTCGAGTATGTAATGCTGCCGCAGAGACAGCTCGGCGCTTGCAGTTCGTCATCAGCTGAGGTCAATACGAACGGATGATATGACCTTACTCGTCTGGATCAGGATCGATGAGTTCGATCGGTTCCATGAGGTCGGCCAGGTGTGCCGCTAGCCAGATGTCAAGTCGAGCTGCTTCTGAAAGTGCTTGGGTCGGTCTTCCGAGGAATAGGGCAGAATGAACCATGTCCTCTCGGTCCGTGGGATCCGGCGGCATCTCGTCCAAGACCTGCGCAACGATTTCGCTGTCCGGGGCCCCCAATTAGTGTCACGACTTGGCATGGGAGCGGTGACCGCGCAACTCACGGCAGGTCTTGCCGTCGCAACCTCGTGTCGATGAAGATTCCCCATACGGAGCACACCTCCTTCCAATCTGCACCGAGCTCCGTGCACACTCTCTTGACGACATCGCCCCGCCCTTCCAGGATGCCGACGATGTCGCTAAATCTGTCCCACCAGTTCTCGAAGCCGTCGTCCCGCTCGCTGACCGGGACACGGTCGAGCTCTATCCGCAGGGTCTTGACCTTGTCTTTCCATCGCCGCGAGGCAACTGCGAAATCGCGCTCGGCGGAGAATTGGTGCAGTCGCGGGTGGTTGGTGAGGAGGGGCGACAACTGTTCTGCCAAACTTTGCAGGTACGTGGAGGGATGTTGACCCAGTACGTTCAAGAAGAACGCTGACGCCTTCGAAAGGCCCCTCAACGACGTCCTATCGATGGTTATGAGTGGTGGTCCAGCAGGGTGCATAGTTGTGTGCTAACCTTATCAGGTAGGGCCAGAACGCGGGATCCTCCCATGGCCGCTCTTGGCTACTGAGTTCGTCGCCTTCCTGCGTCGATGGCTGAATGAAATGTGTATTCAACCACTCCATAAGCTCATCCCCGACGGGAGCATCTTCGTATCCAGGTTCTGGCAAGTACAGGACACTGAACAGCGAGAAGCAGGTCCACAGGCAACGATAGTGCTCGGCATCGAATTGCAACGGTTCCGCGCGCGAGATGTTTTGCTAAACAAAAGCGCTGATTGAGAAAGTGGAGGAATATCGGGATAAACGCAAGACATACCGATGCATACAAGCAGCACTCTTTGCAGAAGTTGATGTAGTCGTTCGCCAACTTGCCAAGTGCCCTCAGGTTCTCGTCGTTTCGCAGCCTAACATCGGGTTTAGGCCACATGAGTCGAGTAGGCCAAATATAGTGAATACTGACAGTTCGACCTTGTTGGAACGAGCAGCTCTGAGCAGAGTCTGGACAGCAGCGAAGATCACAGAAGTATCCGTGATGAACTGCAGAGCGTCATTCGCCGTGCTTCCGCCGTAGGCCTCCGTAGACATACCACTCTCCGCTCAGACAGCGGTGCTTGTTCCCTGCTCGCGAAGTAGATTTGCTGCTCCTTCGGATAGGACGTGCCTTGTGACCTAAGAACGTGGGGGCTTGTCTGCAGCCACCTCTGAATACGGAGCCCTGTTGTGGACGAAGTACAGCGAGTCACTCACGTTAAGAGTGGGGTAGATAGCAAGGTTATCATCTCTCGGATTCACTGCGAGGGAGATCGTCCTTCCGGAACGTTCGAAGTCTTCGACTGCATCCCGGCCAAACAGAGGAGGCACCAGATGCCCAGAGTGTCTTGAGGCGGCCATCGTGCAGACAACAGAAATTGGATGGCGCGGGTCTATGCGCGCGGCAGGCAGAAGAAACGCTGGCGATGAGACGGTATATTCAGAAGAGCGAGATGACAAGAGCAGCCGGAGAACAAGCCTGAAGCGCAGTCGACGCGCCGCGCGACGCGTTCCCGCATGTGCCTACGGGCGCCTACTGATTTTCCCACAAGGGCGTGTTTGTTTGGCCATGCTATGGTCGCCTCGGAAGCACAGTGAGTAAGTTATGGACCCCGGGCACCTCCTCCCGTCACTAAGTATGAACGTTACCGCATGCTGGTCCGACGCGGCCCAATTCACCGTCCGGTTCAGTCTCCCCGACGAAGGATCTAAACTTCTAGCCATATTGTGGACGCAACCGCACAGATATAGAGACAAGTTGGTAAAGTGATGACCGATGAACCGGTCGTAATTGGAGGCTCAACGCATTGACTCGGCACATACAGTCACGTTTCCTGTCAGTTCTTGCCCCAAAATAATTCACTCTTAAGTCTTAGTATAACCCGGCTTCATCAAGCCACCGGGAGGCGCGGGAGCAGCAGTAACTTCCTGATGGCTTCTTGCGATGCAAAGGTTTAAGTCGGTTAAGGTTAACCCGGACTCGTCATCGGTGACCCTTTACACTGGTAAGCGACCTATTTATCCCTTCTATACGCGCAGCGCCTCACTGCATATCTCTGAACTCCTCTGCCCCAGGAATTCCGACATGCACATAGTTGATCGTGCCGTTCGTTCCGTTCTGGCTCCCATTGGCTCCGTGGGAGCCGGGATGTTCGCCCCTTCCGCGCCCTTCCACTTGGCACTGCTGGCAGACGTCTCTCCGCCGTTCCATGATGAGGTGCTGATCCTCAAGCTGACTGCGACAAATGTTCAGTCGGCGAATGTATAGCCCATGGATGACCCGTCCTTACCGATCGGTACATTCTCTCTGGCAATCGTGCTCGTCTTGCCTGTGCAAGTCACTCAGGCGGCAGGAACGATTGTAGCAAGCGGCCTGCAAGAAGCTGGAGATTCAGAGCCGCACAACGCCATGCGAGTCGTCGCACTCACTCGATGTGTTCCGGTATTCTGGCGCCAGCCGCATGCCCAGTCTGTGTATGTCACGATAGTGATGCACATCTGACTCCGATCTAGACAGGGAGGCGGCTTGAGCAAGGAAGAGCCGATGTGTACCGCGGGAAGCCTGAGCGTGCTGCCTTACAGCCTTCCCTACTTATACCCCGCTACCTATTGCTCAGAGTTACAGAGTTACAACGCAAACTGTCACACGTTTTCATCCTCAGCTTCCGCACGTTCATTCATCCTGCACATCAGCGAACGATCAGCGCCATACCGTAAGACAAGAAGACAAGATCGACAACATTTGGGCAGCAGAGCCATTCCAAAGGGTATAATATATATGGTGCAGTCCAGGCAGGCGAGGCACGCTCGTGATTGTCTCAACGAAGGTCGAGAAGCGGGGAGTCGTCGGGCGCACGACTTACCTACAAAAAATGTTCCAAAGTCGTGCATGCCGGCGTATACACATCCCGCTTCTGCTAGGAGCCTAGGACGGCACATCGATGTACCATCGTCGCGGAGGCTGGCACAGCGCGGTGCCGCCCATTTGCAGTGGCAATCATGTCCCTCGTCCTACCATCATCGATCATCTTCTGAGCTCTTGCGTGCGAGTATCTTCCAAGATCTCCCGCCTGGCATCCTTCTTTGACTACGGTAAATCCACGAGAGGTCGGAGACACTGGCGAGTCTTGATCTAGGCGTAGGCTACACAGACTCGGCACGGCTATGACTGCTCGCCCGCTCGCTCACACCTTCAATCTGAACGTGAGCTGGCCTAGAGCAAACCTGATTCTGGAGCGAAGGAGATGGTCGTCTTCGCTCTCGTCATGTATCCGGCATGTATCGTAGTATGTATATACCAAGCGAGCGCGCTCGGCCTTTGCCGCGTGGTCCCAAAGCTGCATTACGTAAACATATACGACAATAGTGACTCCGGTACATGCGCTACGAGGTTGTAACGGCACGCGCCTCTCGTCCTTGTCCTGGTCCTTGACCATATCGCACCTCTGGTTCTGGAAGTTGGCCGGCCGGGGACCCTCAACCTTGAGCAGAGCACGAGCAGAGTAAGTGCAGGCCGTTGTCCGTGCAGGAAAGTAGCAGCTAATAGTCATCGAAGCGGACGAACCAGTGCTCGTGACCCAATACAGTGCACCCATGCCTTCATCCACCACTCCTACGAGCCGACGTTCCACTGCATCTGGCAGACAGCGAGAGAACCGCGTTCAAAGCCATCCAACGCAGCCCAATGCAGGCCCGACAGCTCGTCGCCGCAGATCTCGCTCGCCAGAGGCGCGGGCGAAGCGTCCTGCGACCATAGCGGCTGGGCCTGGTTTCCTCCCTTCGTCGTACAACACGGCGTTAGTACGTTCGCCCTATTACGAAGGCTCTACGGATCGCGAGAGGACCAAAGCGAAGATAAAGTCGCGCCCGCAGACGGTGTTAGTCGACGACGACGATCCGTCCATCATCACGAATATCGTGCCGGACCTCGATGCGGCGTCCAGTACGAGGTTGCCACGTTCTAAGCGCAAGGAGCGATCTCGATCTCGATCTCGTGAAGCTGCCACCCGTCCACACAGGAAGGGCGTAACCCCGGATGTCGCTGACGAGGGAGAAGAGCCGCTGTTCTCAGGCCCTTTGGCGCAAGCCGACTACAACCGGATGAAGCAGGAGGTTGAGAATCTCCGGAAGGTAAGATAGTTATGAATCAACATCGAGAGACCGGCTCATATGGCGAGCAGCAACTGTCAATATCCAAGAAGACCATCCATAAGCAAAGCAAGGTGAGAGCGAACTGTGCCATACGAGGGAATCCCTTCCGAATATACTCCGTAGGTCATCGACGAACTCAGAAGCGAACTCAAGACGACGCAGGAGGTGAGCTGGTGTGATACTCTCATGCGGGTCGTTGACTTCATGAGCAATCAGTTGCACGGCACCCATCGCGCAGAGATGGAGAAGCTCAAGCGTCAGTCAAAGAAATCTGAAGATGTATGTCTTCTCTTTCTTCGCTTGCATTCTCGAATGACTCCGCCTTTGCAGCTCGTCACGACCGTCGAGAGCAGTCTGACATGCCAGATCTGCATGGAACTCTTGCTCAAGCCCTACGGGTGAGTATCAGCCACCTCCATGATCAGAGTGCACTGGTTGACTTGCCGCGTAGTCTGTCTCCGTGCGGACATGTGCTTTGCATGAGCTGTCTTCTGGAGTGGTTCAAGTCGGCCCCTCCAGGAGAGGACGAGATGCTCGACGACGAGTACCCGGATGCCTTGCTCTATCGCAAGAAGACTTGTCCTTGCTGCCGCACCATCGTCCGTAACCGCCCGATACCCCTATACCTCGTGAAGTCGCTGGCATCCGCTGTGGACAAAGCTAGAGCGCCTAACGGTGTTGCACGCCCGTCCCCTCCCCCGGACGACGAGGATCCCTGGGCGGGCATCTTCCGCGACCCCACTGATTACGAGAACTACTGGAGTACAGACGAGGATGATGATGATGACGAGGAGGAGGATGACGAGGACGACGCGGAAGATGGTGAAGAGTACGACGACGATGACGATTACTGGTCCTTCGATGGGTACGGCACCGGAGAGGACGACGAGCGGTACGACGGCCCATACGTCACTGCACGCTGGGCCCCTCCTGGCGCGCATGTGTCTGCCGACGAGTACCCTTACCTGGACGCGGACTCTGAAGAGTTCAAGATGCTTCGCCGTGGCGCGACGCTCCAGATGATCGAGCTCTTCCAGATGAACTACTCCCACGACCTCGGCCTCACAGCGGTCGTGGAGGACGACAACGTCGTCTATCTCGGATGGAACATCGAGCTGCATCCCGACGACGAGACCGGCGAGGAGTACATGGACTGGATCTTAGCCGACATGTACGACAGACCGGAGAGGTGGCGCATGATCCACGACGCGCTGGACGGGACGTGGGTCGCGCACAGGCTGGTGCCTCAGTACGAAGTGGAGGAGTATGACAATACCGACTCCGAGATGTGGACGGCCGAGAGTGACGAAGACGAGGACATGTGAGTTAGTGTCGAGAAGTGCGGAGCCGTGTACGTTGTGGGATGGTTCGTGTATGTTGTAGTCTGTTTCTATCGCGCTGTATGTCTTACATCATGATATTTATACCCTTTCCCCGACAGCTCGTGCGATACATGAGTTGCTTCACTGGTACACGGAGAAGGAACAAAGGAGCAAAGAACAGGGCTACAGGAAACTACGGAACATTCACCATACGAAGCTGACTGATGTTTTCCGCATAGGCAGCTACATACATGAACACTATGCTATGATTCCTGACGAAAGTTGACTGACTAGAGGGGAGCAGGTAACATAACTAAGGGAAGGATGGTATCAAAGCAGCATGCGGAAGCAATGATTAGTGCATAGAAACTCTACGAATCGGACCGTGGACTAGAGATAAGAAGTCGTCATAGAGTACGCAGCCAGAATATGCGCATAGATACACGAGGCCGGAGAGCACTTTGGCGATAGACAAAGCGTTCGCACGTCCTGCTTCTCACCAGTCGGACTTGTGCACCATGTGCTTCCAGGCGCGGAAGTAGAGCTTCCTCGTAAGCGACGAGCCGAAAATCAATGGTGCATCTCCGGAGAACGCCTCCCGACGGTCAAAGCGCTGCGCGAGCCCGAGAGCGAACATAAGCGTGACATCTGCCGCTTTCCTCAGCAGCGGCGCAGCCCTGACCAGGAACGTGGCTGTGCGACAACCCCCGCAGGCGAGCGGGTCCAGCGGGTCGGGCTGTGTGACGCGTAGGTCCAGATGCCGAAGGGACGGGAACGGCTTGAGGACCGTGATCCAGTCGAGGAAGCTGGGTGCGACGCCTCGTAACGAGACGGTGAGCTGTCGCACGTTGGCAAGTGCGGCCCCGGAGCCAAGGGTGACGTGGAAGAGGCTAGCAGGATCGCCCGCCGACGCCTCCCAATCCCAGTGTACCTGGAACCGCGAGTCGATATCGGAGAACGTAAACATATACCGATCGGAGCCCGCCTGTCCGCATTGCGCTAACGCAGTGTAGGTGAGACAGGCGTGGCGTACGGTTGGGAAGAAGGACTGCAGTGCTCCAAGGGGCTGAGAGGGGAACGCGGGGTTGAGATACACCTCGACCCGGGTGCTCGGCTTGACCGTAAGCAAGGACAGGATTTCGTCGGCTGCTCCAGCGAAGAAGCCCTTCAGCACCACCTTCTCGAGATATGGGAGGTTGACTCTCGGCAGGTTTGCATGGTCTTCAGGTAAGACGGCATGATAGTGAATGCTATTGTGGACTGACAGCGTCCGAAGCATGGGTGTGGCGTGCAACAGTGTCAACAATGACCTGTGAGAGACCTTGCGGTTGCTGATGATCGTGAGGTCGGTAAGTTCTGGAAGAAGGACAATGGGGCTGGAGTAGTCGCCGGAGTGACGCTCGGACGCCATGGTGCTTGGGGAGAAAGGAAGGTCAAGAGGGTGTACCATCAACTGCTCCGACTTTGGGCTGGGTAGTGAGGAGGCGTCGAAGACGATGGAAGTGATCCGGCCACTGTACTTCCGAAGAATGTGGCCCATGGAAACGTGAGCTCCTTGAGCTTCGCCATCGCCGCCTGTTTTCTCGGGGCCGAAGAGCTGGAACTCACCACAACCACGGAAGACGCACTCCATGCGTAGCGGGGACGAGCGCGATAGATCATACGCGGGGATCAACCGCACGAGGTTCACATCAGAATGACAGAAGGGCTGTGGCGGCAGATGGCCAATGTCGCTGCCGTCGACTATGGTGCTCCCGTCGTGTCGTTCCTCTTCTGCGACGTCTTCCGCGGGAGATATGGCGCCAGGTATTTGTAGAGTGCAGAGTGATGCAAGATGAAAGAGATGTGTGGTGATGACGGGGTCACTGTGTTCCGATCCATGGATGTGCACGTCGTTGCTAGCAGGACCTGGGTCCGCCAAACTATTCTCCATTTGGTAGAACGGCGCTCGGACTTTGACTTCGATCGGCATCTACGTGAGACAGCGGGGTGAGCGATGTGAATGGTGAGCTGTGGAGATTGTACCGCACTTCAACGAGAAAGTTGGAGGGGGGTGCGACAGGACGCGGGGTGTGGTCAGGGACTGTGGAACTCGCATGGGCATTATATATTCCAGGGGGCTAGTCACTTCGCAGATCATGCCGCAATTGTATCGAGGACATACGTGGGTGGCTGTAGAACAGTGCTCGACACAGAAGGAAACGAATACGCGAGGCATCCAGCCTCGCGTGTCTTGGAGGTGTATCAGTCCTGCCTAAACGGTCAGAATATGTCAAAAAATAATGAGTCAGTATGCGTCTGCTGGCTGTGCCACACGCATAGAGTGTACCGCCTGGGTAGTCAGCGTACCTGTGGTGCTGAATAGCCCGAACGAGACTCACGTGTCTGTGGAGAAAGAGCGAGGGCCGTCCTTGAAGGATGTGGCAACTCGGCAAGGGAAGGTGCTCTGAGGACTGCAGACCTTGGAACAGGTGGCAGTAGGCCTGGGAAGGACGTCCCGGCTCGGCATCCCTGCGACAGGTTCCGCCTTCCCTAAAGGGCCGTTGTACCGTACCAAAACTAGCCAGCTCGAAAAGAGACATCGCCCTTGAATGCGCGAGGCCTGAAACAAGCCACCAGATGTGCGACGTCCGCTGCATCGGAATAATGTGACGTGGCTATGCGCCTGCTGCGAAACCTATAGGGATAGTTGGTTTTCCATGGCAATAAAGAGTACGTCACGTCAATCCAAAGGAGTCCATACCACAAGGAAGCGCGATGATGGAGCTCGGGATGCTGTTATTGCCGTTGCAGGGCAGCGACGCATTTCCAATCCCGACGACGTCCATGCCTTGTGTCGCACCGTCCGCTGGCGGCGAGGCAACGGCGTACAGACAGCTCCCGTGGAGGACCCACTGGCGTCCACACTACGCCGTTGTGGGAAGCCTGGATGCCTGCGACGAGGACAAAGCAACGAGCCGTTAGCGCATTTCCGGACACAACAGAGCACATAAAGGAGGTCCTGCGTCGCTGGCGGCGTCTCACCTTGCGCTTGATTGTGGGCGAGCGTCGTGTGGCGCGAACAACCGACTCTTGTCTCAAAGCGGGATTCATGGGCGCTGGGCGCTTGTACAGTCCTGAAGCGCCCACGCCACAACGCCCTCGCTCGCGTTCAAACTCCGCAACGCGCGTTGAACATGGCTTCCAGCGCGTCGACACAAGCAGGCAGCAAGAGATGGACGTACTTTCATTCTGCGCTGCAGCTCGCCATACAGCGGTCGGCACACAAGTGGACGTGAGTCATTACTGAATTGTGGGCGCGTCAAAACGCGGCTGACGGCTCTCTGTCTCTCAAACAGGTATGAGGACTTTGCGGAATGTTTCTCACTCTGGTGTGATGAACAGCCGGAGAACGCGGCCACAATCTTCAACCTCGTCTCGAGTCGGCTGGAATCATCGATTACGGTATGGCTGACGGCTCATAAGGTACGCGTCGCGCTCACAAATGCGCGGGTAGGAGCACTGCGAGGAGTTGTTCAAGAAGTACAACGTAAAGGAGAATCTCGACAACCTACATGCAGTAGTCACCGCGGCGCGCGCAAGAAAACAGGCAGGCTACGAGGGCAAGGATGTGTGGAGAGAAGATCTCCAACCTCGAGCCGCAGTGAGGGCCAGAACTGTCCCTTTGCTGGAGAGAGAGCGCGACCGCCTCCGGACTGAATTGTCTCAGGTACCTACCGGAACAACACGAGACTATCGCGTGCCCGCTGATCAAGTCGTGCCACAGCTCACCGCGGAGAACTCTGGGCTGCAATCTGAGATGCAGCACAACGTGCAAGCGAAGGAAGACGCGGATGCCGAGGCGGCAAAGCTCCTCGATATCTTGGACCAGGTATATCTATTCATCCTCTGTCGTTCCGACTTGATTAACGCACAGGATACACCCAGACCTTCACTAAGTGGAACCAAATACCCCTCGACGATATACAGTCCTGGACCCTGCAGACCGCAGAATCTGCAGGCAGCAAGGCATGATCTGAACGTGCTCAGATGTAACATAGACGCGTATTCCGTATTGTATCATACCACTGCTGTGTACAGTGTACCACCATGCAACACTGGTCTCCGCAGTCGTCGGAGCGACGGGAGGATTGTACTCGAGTAGAAAAAAACAGAAGCTCTCTGTCGGGGAGTCGAACCCCGCTTTCGCGCGGTCAGGAGAATGACAGGCGCGTGTACTAACCGATATACTAACAGAGACTTGTGCCTAGGATCTCTGGCATTGCTACCATCTCATGCTGGACAGGAGCTGTCCTTCTCACATACTCGACGCTTCGTCCTTCCATACTGTCCCGTCCCCAGAAGCTGCGGAAGCGCCCGTGCGACCCCAGAAGCTGCGAATTGCCTGCAGTTCTACCACCTCGCAACGATCTGTGACAAAACATATCTCAGTAGACACTTCTGATTGATAAATACATGTACGTGAAGGATTGGGAAAATTTGGCCCCCGTTTGAGTGAGATATGGGTGTCGAATTGATGCCAAGGGGGCCACATGCCCACGTTTTGCGCCGTGTTCCTCTCCCTGCTCCTCAAGACCTCGTCTGAACGGCTCCATTTCACGTATACTACATCTATAATGACCTAGGATTTTATTGTCCAGAGGTAGAGAAGCGTGCGGCCCTAGGAGAGTATCTGTACAATGAACATGACCCCGATCCAGCTACCCGCAGCTTCTGGGGTCAGACGACATTTTCGCAGCTAGCTTCTTCAACATGCAGGATTTTATTTTCCTCCCTTTTGATAATGATGGACAGCGCCTCAAACTATCTACTCATGAAGGTCTCGTAAGATTTAGTGATGAGCGGCAGGAGTTGCAGGAGGGACACGCTCAAGCGCGCAGGTTCTGGGGTCGTGATAGTAGCTTCTCCTTCGACACCCACCACCATCTTCTAGTCCCGAAAACCTGCACTCCATACATATTCGTCAACATGGACGCGCAGTCCCACGGATTCTCACATGTTGCTCCCCAGAGGCGTCCTACAGCCTCGACCGCTCTCTGGGGCCACCTCCTGCGCAAGACCGGATCCTCCCAGGTCCCGCCGTCTAGTGCGACGAGTACGAGTACCTTTGGCAAGCATGCGCCCGCTGTTGCGCCCATAGATAAGGCCGGGGCCTCTACTAGGATACTCCTCCACGATACGCAGGCTCACCTCGAGAAGTTCACGGATCGCGTCACCCAACTCACCACTGGACTGGAGGATGCGAAGCGCGAGCTCGTCACGGTCCAGAAGCTATACCAGGATGAACACGAACATGTTCTAGACAGTATTACTGGGCTGAGTACGCTCATAGTGCATATATGCACCTGAAGTCGTGAGCTGATTGTCCTTTGCCACAGCGAACCGATGCCAGACGGAACTGCAGAAGACCATCGGCAGTCCTGCTCAACGCACGGAGATTCGTGAGATGTCCAAAGACTTGTCTCACCTGTCTATCAGACTCGATTCGTTGGACAAGAAAATTGACTCGCTCAGCATGGTGTGTTGATCTACAGACGTGTCTCGGAGGTCGATGCCTATTACGACCCCCCTTCACAGCTCACTCAGACGCAGTCGCAGGCGCTGCAGACTATTCAGGATCAACAGGGACAACTATTGGCAGCTCTGACGCCGATCCTGCCGCTTATACAGGCAGTGCCCTTGCATATAGAGAGTGCGCGAGACCGCGTCAAGGACGCGGTGTCGGATCTGCGTAAAGACATCCTATGTGTCGACTCTGCGTCTAGGTTCGCTCGGGCCGGCGGCCGTGGCTCCCAGCTTTCAAGACATTCTCAGAACCACTCTTCGAGTCCGCATGACTTCGGCGTCTCTGCGCTTACCCCTCCGAAACGCAAGAGGCGTCGTCTGGAAACCGTCTCTGACGGCGTAGAGGGTGGTCCGACGGCAACATCTGCGGGCATATCTGGGACCTCTCTGGACAGGATGGACGTGGCTGCTGTCCCGCTCTTGGTCGGTTCAGGCTCAGCAAGTCTGCAGTCTCGTACGACTCCGTCTCCGGCCATCGGTTCTGGCTCCGACCTCAGGACGCCACGTCGGACTCCTCTGGCTGATCTGCATGGATATCACTCACATATAACGACGCCTTCTGTACCCCTTCGCAAGGTGTCTGCTGGTCTTGACAGTGGCCCTTTGCTGGGCAGAGCCTCATCTCAGTCTCAATCAGCTGCTGATCTACTCGCTCCGTCTGCCACACCTGATGATCATTCAGTACGCAGTCTCTCTGGGCAGCCTCACGCCCGCAATATGCGTCCTGCAGCACCTACCGGGGCATCTCCGAATCTGGCTGGTAGCCACAACTCATTTGCCGGCTATACCCGTCGTACTCCCCAGCCTCATCATGTCGCTACTGCCTCTGTTGCGCGGCCTCCGTCTAGCACTCGGAAAGGACCTATAGGCCAAATGAACCATCTCTCTTCTGCTAGTCTCGCCTCCCGAGATCCGGCGGTGTCTCTTCAAATGAAGCATGAAAGCCTCGTTGCCCTGAAACAAAGCTCTCGGACATTGCAAACTCCCGAGATCGCTGCAAGACATGGGCAGTTGGTAGCGAACCCGCCGGCAACTCCGTCGCTGGACAGCATCCCTGTTACGGGCGGAGCTTGCATGCCGCCACCGAGCACCGGGAAGCCGATGAGCCTCAAGGATCGTCGCGCATTGCTTGCAGAGGACGTGCAGGTGAGTCGCTACGATTTAATATGGGTTCTCAGGTCGGACGACACCTCGCAGCGCAACGAAGGCAAGAGATTCATCCCTCTGGACGACGAAGAAGAAGAGGAGCTAGAGTTGATGCCGTAGGATATTGTTTCCTTCTTACTGGTTAGGTCCTTCACAACACATTTGCTATGGACTTTTGGGACTCGCTCCGATTGCTCCTTTGAGTACTACCGGTCCTACTCTCTGCGCGTCGACTGCCACGCTCGCGATCATCTCTGTTGCGTGGAACAAATGTCCTCTGACCCCCGTCTTACTCATAGCAACTACCATTGTTATAGCTATTGCATATCCTGCAGTCTATGAGAGCATGTTATGCCATCGGCATTCGCGTTCGATGGCACGCGTGCATCGGGGATGTGTGGTTAGGGTTGCTAGCAATAATAGCGCGTTCCCGGGCCGTGGCACGCACGGTGGCGACAAGCAGCCTGGCAGCTTGCTTCCTCACTGCTCTGTACCTCCTACCACCACCACCGCGCCTAAGACACTGACAGTGCAAAGAGCGACGCGGACGCTCTCATGCGTGTTGCTGAACGATGGCAAAGTTCTCACTGTTCCGCCTGGCACGCTTCATTCGCTCCATCTTCGTGCCGACTGCCTCTGTGATCGCCTTCTCTTGTCTGCTTACATTCATTTTCGTGCTGTACCAACCCACTCCTGGCCCTGGAAGCCTACAGCGCCTTGGTTGGCAGTCTTGGGAGGTCGTTTCCGACTATGCGAGTCAAGGGTCATCGGAAGTCCTTGACTCCGGATCCTCCGGTCATAGCAGCATCATCCCAGGAGATGTAGATTGGTGGAACGTCACGACTGGGTCGGACACGGTAGACACGGCTAGTCTACCCCTTGATGTCTGGGACCCTTTGATGCAACACGATACGGGACGTGAGTACACCGAATACCCTCCGTATGGACACAACACCGAGACCTGAGTAGTTTCCGAGATCCACATTACGGAATGTGTTGTTGACCCTTGGTTTGTGCCGTCCATTGCGTCGGATCTCTGCTATCCCCCGACGACGAAACAGGAGGACGCGTTCAAGGGAAAGTGGGTGCGCGTTGAGCGGAACCTGAAGGAGCAGCTAAGCATTAAGAGTTTGGTGAGTCTGTTATATACCTCCTTCACGTCTGTGTGCGGTCCTGACAATGCACAGAACGTGTTCTACCGCCGAACGCGGAGACATGATATACCTCTCGTCACCGAACTTCGGATCCTCCCCGACAAGGAGACACCCTCCCCGTTCAGCAGCGCGTGGCAGAAGGTCGCTCATCCTATCAACCCGAGCGGGGAGAAGCGCTACCTTTGGTACAAGGCCGACAGGACGTGGCGCGACATGACTGATGCAGAGCGTCGGAACGATATTGTCACCGAAATTGACGTGCTTTTCGGATCTGACGACCCTTGGTACGGATTCGAGAAGGTTGACCGCGCAACCTTCGACGGTCAAGGTCTCAAAGAGCCAGTCTGGTTGACGTATCGTAAAGGCGTCAAGCGTGAGTTCATCCATCGAATGCGTTGGTGCATTTCGGCTGACGTCCCAACTAGCTCCTCCCCGCGCACCACCGCTGCACTTCTCCCGCGAGGGAAAGTTCAAGATTATGCAAGTTGCCGACCTCCACTATTCTGTAAGCGTCGGGGCATGCCGAGACACGGACATCGACCCGTGCACTGCGTCCGACAACCTGACGTCGACATTGCTTGGCCGTATGCTGGATGCGGAGAAACCAGACCTCATCGTCTTCACTGGCGACCAACTCAATGGTCAAGGCTCATCTTGGGACTCGAAGTCTGTCCTCGCGAAGTTCGCGAAGGCCGTCACCCAGCGCGGGATACCCTGGGCCGCCGTCTTTGGCAACCACGATGACGAGGACGGCTGGAGCAGGGAGACGCAGATCAAGTATATGAAGGGGCTCCCGTACAGTCTAGTCGAGGCCGGTCCAAAGGACATCCACGGAGTCGGGAACTACGTCCTGAAAGTGAAGAGTGCAGATCCGTGAGTCTATTACTAGCATACATTCCTGGCGTGTACGAGGCTGACTTTGTGCGCAGCTCGATGACACATCTCCTCACCCTCTACTTCCTCGATTCCGGATCTTACTACAGTGGTGGGATGGAGTGGTTCGGCTTCTTCTACCCAACAGAGTACGACTATATCCGGCAGAACCAGATTGACTGGTTCCTGCAGGAATCTGGTACGTCCACTTGCCCCCCCCCCGCCGCCTACGCTCTGTTCACTGAGCCATTTGATAGCCTCGATCGATGCTATCGAGCGCCCCTTCATTCCCGATGGCGCTAAGGACATAGGTGGCATCTGGGAACGACAAGCTACCGACCAGGTTGTCCCGGGCGCACGACGTCTCGCGAAACCCAACGCGCTGATGTTCTTCCACATACCTTTGTGTGTTCTTTTCCCTTCGCTGTCATCGTTCTCCGTTATTCTGATCGCCGGTCATGCAGGGCGGAGAGCTACTCTGCGGCCGACGTCGATCCTGTCACAGGTCGGCCTCTGGACGTTGGCCTGCACGACATGGAGGAGCCGGGCGCTGCGAAGCGACAGGATGGCTTCTTCCACAAAGGTTTGCTGCAGGCGCTCGAAAGCGACCACCGCGCAGGAGGGCATGCGACTGAGGTCAAGGTCGTTGCAAATGGACACTGCCACAGTAAGACTCTGCGTCTACTGAGATTCGTGCTTGAACTGACCGTTCCGGCGTAGTCACAGAGAACTGCAGGCGCGTCAAAGGCGTATGGCTCTGTTTCGGAGGTGGAGGGTGAGTTGTAATTATGTTCTTCACCCTGACTACCGTGATGCTTATGCGTTGTCGTCTTGCAGCTCGTATTCAGGCTACGGCAAGATCGGCTTCGACCGGCGGTTCCGCATATACGACATCTCGGACTACGGCGAGACGATTCGGACTTACAAACGCACGGAGCATGACGAGATCGTGGACGACATGGTCCTTGCTGGGCATGGTGCGCCAACGCCGTATGAGGGCATAGCATGAGGGATGCAGAGAGGTGCGCTGCCGTAGTTCCGTGTAATATATTCGAGGGGAGGTTCGGCGTGGTAGATGATTCGTGTCCTGTAAGAGTTTATGATAGGAAGGAGATCTCTTGAGGTGTCGGGCGGTTCAACGAGAGCGAAGTAGCTCTGCAGACATGACGACTCCAACCGCGGGCCCGTCGTTTTTGCCAGAGACACAAGCGGCTTCGACCAACACCGGCGTTCTTCGTAGCAACGGAAGCGCTGCATGCCTATCCCGCCTTGCAAGATGATGGCACCCGCAAATTCAAACGAATGTGGTACATTCTAGGCCAGCAAGAACATGGAAGGTAAAGACATCAGGCTAAAAGGCACCCTGCCACCAATCCGGGCGACAGCCGACTTCTATGCCATGCAGCCAGAGACGCTTGGAACAGTCTACTGGCGAATAAAGGACGTCATGCCCTGGAGGTTGTTAGTGCCTGAAAATAGGACAGTCAAGACCCGTACGAGTTGGATGCTCCGGTGCGTATTGGACGTACTGATGATCACCCCAGCGGCCTTGGTAGGACCAGCAAGGTCTAGGGACTGGACGTGTTTGGCATCTCCAGGCGCATCAAGAGAGAGGACCTCGATGGTCTGTGCGCCGGGAGCCAACACGTACATGAAGCTAAGAGAAAAGCGTGAGTCGCCAGGCGTGCAGGCTTTTTGTATATGCTGCACGTACTCCTTGCCGTTGACGGTGGCGATGTCGTTGTCGATCGTGGCGGCACCCGCTGTCTGAGGGTATTGCTAGTCGGTAAAAAGTCACGGTCAGCGATAGACTCTGAAGAAGCGAGTAAAATGAGACTTACCTTTACGATCGAGGCCTTCAGGTTGTCGTCGACGTTCACCTCCGTCACGATAGCCGTGCCGATGTCCGTCAGGTAGAAGTTGCCCGTCTTCTGGCTGAAGCTCGACCAGCAGGTCGCGTTCTGCCCGTCGATCTTCACCGCTGAGCTCGCGTTCCCGCTGGTGAAGTCGACCACGTCAAAGCCGACGCCGGGGTCCGTGGTGAGCACCGCGTTCTTGCCCGGGATGACCGTCATCGAGAAGGGAAGGAGCCCGCCTGAAGGCGGGGACACGGCGTTGAAGTCTGCGGAGAGCGAGCCGTCGTCCGCGACGTCCCAGACCGCGATTATGCCGGGCGTCGGGGGCACGCCCTTGACGGAGGCCATGAGCTGCTTGCCGTCCTCGCTGAACACGAGGTGGCTGGCAGATCCGGGCGGTCCGGACGCAGGGGTAGTCTGGTTCAGCCCGAGTGAGCGCAGGGTGTTCGGGAGCGCCTTCAGGCCGGCGTTCTTGTCGACCGCGTAGCAGCTAAGCGGCAGACAGGTAAGTGCTACGCACGGGTCTATACTGGACAGCGTACGTACTTGACACCATTAGTAGTGCCGCCGTTCAGGACGCACAGGCGGCTACCGTCGCTGTTGAACGCGAGCGACATCGGGAATTCGCCCTGGGAAGACACCGGCTCGCCGATGCGGTTGATGTTGGTGGGCGAGTTGGGATCGATGGAGAAGAGGGAGACCGTGTTGGAACCGGCCTGCAAGAAATTATCAGTACTCAGCCTCCAGCCTCGCCAATGTAGCGAAAGGTGGCACTTACATTGACAGTTGCAAGCACCTGGCCCTTCGCCGACGCCTTGATAGCACCCTGCCAATTGGCGTCAGTACATAGCTTACGTTTTCGCCAGAGGTTGCTCACTTGAGAAAACAAGGCGTCTGGCCCCAACGGGTCTGTGAGACCATGAGAGCCAATACCGCGAGTCGCGACAGCTCTGTCTAGTGTCTGCATACATTTGAGCACGACTGCAAGATGACCTATGAAGTCGTAGACGTACCAAAGTGCCATCCGAGTTGATGCTGGCGGCGATAATCCTGTTCTCGTCGGCCTCGTTCGTGATGACTAACGGAACAATCAGCATGCAAATTCACCAATACGGCGAAGAGGTTAGCTTACAGTACACGGCGCCAGCGGCATTGCCCTTCGTGGCGGACGTCATCATCTTGGTATCATGACGCTTCAGAGGCACCGCGGACGCCAAGTTCGCCGCCGCGAGCATGGAAGCAATAAGCGCAATAGCGAGCTGCATGTTGATCTAAAGTGAGGGCGACGGCGTGAAACGGTCTACTAAGGACGCTGAGACAGAAAGTGAAGTTGAAGTAGACGAAGGAGTGAGCGCAGCTCTCAAGAAACGATGGGGCAAAGGAATGAACGGCCGGTAACTGACTTGACGCCATTTGGGAGGTGCACTTTATACTCGCTGGCTGTTCGTTCTTGCAAAGGACGAACTGAACAGATACAGAGCTGCTCGGCGGGCGCCATCCGGCTGTCGTCTTGGCATCGTTGGAGGCGCCCGTGCGTAACCTGGCACGCGAGGTAAACGTGCGCAAGACGGCGTACATAGTCAGCAAGAAGCATTCGCATAGCCATGTGTGCGAGGACGACGTGCTCCGTTGCGGGACAGTATGTGACGACGACCCTGGAGACCTTGTACTCTTAATTTTGGTTGCTATGTACGCCTGCGTGCTTGAGTCAGCCTAACTACGAACAGCTGCTGCAGCGCACCTCGTCGAGCTCGTCGCGACGGTGCCTGGGAGTCTCTGAGTGGTCGGCGATCATGCTGTGCCTGTCGGGACAACGCAGAAAATGCCGTTGGAAAAGCAACCGAGGTCCGGTTTCAGCTCAGTAGTGACTTTCATTGCACCCTGCGTCGAATTAAGCCACGCGAGCCAGAAGCAGTGCACATGCTGTCAAATCGACATTCGAAGCAACGGCCCGTTGACTACGCTGTACAGGGCGTTCACGAACACTGCCCCAGCATACCAGGATAGAAGGAGCTGGCGGTCTTCGGGATATACAGTAAGTGACCCTTGCACCCGGGATAAACTTCTACTTCGGCTACTACTAACAAGCGCGCTATCAGCGTTGACAGATGGGAAGGAAGCATGTGGTGGTACGCTCACCGTCTGGTAGCAGAATACGAGGAGCCCGTCGTGCGATATGCGTGACGGGCCAATCATCCGGTAAATGCCCGGTTCCGACTGCGTGACGTAGTCCTTGCGCGCAATACGATACGGCAAGGTACTGCGCACGGGGTTCACGAACCAGGCTGGTTCGGTGATGCAGTCGCTGAATGTGAAGGGGAGCGCTCCAAGGTTGAGCTTCGCGTGCGGTGCATGGTTCGCAAGAGGATGGGCGTCGATCAGGTAGATCTCCTTTTCCGGCTTTGGACCATACTGATCCCGGCGCACCATCATGCATTGCGAGCCAAGCACGGAGATGTCGAAACCATGCGGGTGCTTGAGCTCGATGACCCGGGCCCCGAGCATGCTCCAGTCCTCCCATTGCACGACGGTGCCAGAGGTTGCTCCGTTTCCGACTCCACTCTGTTGTCCGGACCAAGAGGCGTCATACATGCGTTGCAGCTGAACGGATATGGTGGCAAGAGGGATGAGCGCGAGGAAGGACTTGCAATCAGTGCGACTGTGGCCCATCGGATTATCGCAGGCCGAGTAGCGCAAGGCGAGCAGCGTATGTGCCGGGTCGCGCTGGAACAGGGGTTTGCAACCGGGGTATGTGGGCGGACGCTGCATATAGCTTTTCACGGCGTGCGTGTTCTTGTTCCCCGACAGCGCGGGGAGCTTGAGAGTGCACACGGAGTCCGTGTACGATGAGTCTTGCACCATGGGCGTCTTCGGGTCTACCTTGTGAATGTGAAGGTTACCGTTCTCGACAACGAGGACATGCGTCGAGTCCAGGATGTGGCAGCGCATGTAGAAGAACGGGTTGTCGTCATGCTGTCATTCAAGGTTACAGCCTGGACCTCGGTAGGATGCGAGTAGCACGTACCCATTCACCGGTGGCCCAGACGATGTCGCCGGTCTTCCAGTTGTACACCGTGACATCCGTGCTGTCAGTGGCTATGGTCCACGCGACCAAGTCGCCGCAGATCTCAATCCTCTCCTCGGGATCAATGGAGATCCCGAGTTCCGCTTGTGCTTGGATGTGCGGCTGAGCTGCAAGAGGATGGAACGCGCCATTCTGGGATATCGACAAGAAGAACAGATGCGGTATTCTGGTATAAACAGCATCAGCATCGTCCTCTCGTCAGTGAGGACCCCTGTCAGTACTCACTCGCCGAGTTCCAGTTGTGACGCGACAACGAGGTCCTGTTCATGATCCACAGCGGGCCAATGGATGTCTTGCTCTGGGTCTGGCAAATGATCGCGGTAGTCGATGTCCCTCGCTTCCTCCGTAATGCCAGAGAAGGCGGACGCCGGCCTCAGAAGCTCGGTGTAGCACCTTCCAGCGTCGCGGGGTATGGTGGCAATCGTGACTGGGATATCGTTTTCGCACCAGGTGCGCTGGTACGCGCGCAACTGCTCCAGGCGCTTGCCCACGGGCGTTTCCCCAGGAGGACCATCGATCATCCCCGCAAGCCCAAGCTCCAGCTTGTACTGTACGGCTGGTGTGCGTTGGACAACGTCGGCCAGCGCATGGCAGACCTGCTTTCGAGTTAAGTCAGTCGCTGTCATGAGGATGATGGAGAGTGCAGCGCGGGTGAATACCTTGGTACAGACGAGGATATCGGCCGCATCCAGCTCGAGCAGGATGAGCACTTGTAGCTCCTCCGCCAAACCGAGAAGAGAACGGTCCGTAGGGAGAGCCTGAGCTCGAAACCGGGGACCCGACATCGTTGACATTCAGATTCTGGCGAGTTTTCGAAGGTGGGGGCGATGAGAGGCCTGAACTGCGAGCTGGCGCCCGGGGAAGTCCTCAGCCTTTTAAACATGCGCAGACAATGGCCGGAATCGCCAGCATCACAATTGATGGGTGTGGCTAAATTGTTCAGCACGTGGTAGAAGGCAATTGTTCGCCAGTAGTACTGGGACGCTTGGGCGAAGATGGAATATGCGCATTGAGAGCCCTCATCGAGCTAGGTTCTACAGATGAGTTCTCCAAGCCTCAGATCGCAACAAAAGCTACTGCCCCGACTGTGGCTCTGCTCCGACCGGAAAACCAGGAGAACGTTGGTGGCAGTCGAGACCAGACGGTCTGAGTGAGCGCTTGTTGATCAACTTTGTGGCGTCTCCTCGGGCGTCTATGTTTCCTGGGCCGCCACGATCCTGCTGCAGTACTTGTGTACAAGTCGCCATGGAGTCGCCCTGAGACAGTCCAACCCATCATGACTCGGTCGTACATATAATCCCTGATTCATGAGAACTACGTTGATTTACGACCCAGGAAGTCTTCCAGGTGCGGACGAACCCGGTGCCACTCATCCTGCCTTCGGAATCAATCGTGACGATCGTTCTTGGCCCGTCTCTCTGACTCCTCTTCGGCATAAGAACAGTTCAGGTTATGTTCGGCGTTCCGATTGCCACGCCGACCTTGAGCCTGGACGGCATCTTGAGGGCAATTCTGGTTCACGTTTAGCCTCTGCAGCGGACCGTGCTAGTACGTCGAGCTGCAAGCACGAAGGTACGCTCTGCCTTCCATTCTCAATCCCTTCGAGTGGGCGTACCTCATACGACCCTCACTGTGGAAGAACACCAGACTCGGAAGCATGGAGTATTCCAAGGAGCACTTTCTAGCGTGCCATGCAGTGGCGGATGATGTCGGCCGCACGCGTAGGGCACGAGGAGCTGGATATTACGGGCCGGGGACATATCTCTCTCTCGCGCGCGACTACAAAGGACTCGCGCCCTTTGTCCTCTAGACCCTCGGTCTACATCCATGTCGTCTTACTGGCTGAATTCTCAGCACCCTGTAGGTCGGCTTCGCCCTGCGAGCTTCAGCGTTGGGCCAAGGTCGCGCGCCGGGACCCCGCAGCCCAGTTCCCCGGCCCCGAGTGAGCAACAACGCTGTCGAGAAGGAGCGCGAGCCATTGAGTGGTTCGTACGATCCCGTGCAACTTGAATCCCTTGCGCTGTGATGATTGCTCACACACGGCCTGGTATGTTGTAGGCGAGAGGTACCGCCAACAGACCCCGGAAATGGTTCGAACGTTAGCGTCGTCTCGTACGCGTCCCGCGCCGGATCTGTTGCTCTCCCGGAGCCAGATGCAGAGGAGGATGGGGTCATTCACATCCGCGCAATCGAGCCTTCGCCACCGCCTTCAAGCGAGGAGGACATCGCTTCGGTGCTCGCGCGTTACCTCGCCGTCCCGCTTTACGAAGTCCTCCTCCCCGACCACCTACGCCTCCGTGACCGCTCGTCGTGGGCGGACTACAAGAACGCTATCGTAAGGGTCTGCGCGTTGAAGGGCGTGAAGCACCATCTGCGGCGGCCGTACCACTCGGCGTTCGAAGCATGGATGAAGGAGGACGAGCTTTGTATGGCGTTGATCAAGCTCAATATCTGCGACATCGGGCGACTGGCTCTGCCGGAGTACGTGTTCGCGGCGGACTACTGGGAATCTCTCGTGGCGCTGCACGAGAAGCGCGATGTCTGGGCGGAGAGGAAGCGGCGGCTGCGGGAGGAGGTGATCAAGCCGATGGTCCTCGGGATGGCAGGTTGGGTCTTTGTGGCTTTTGTTGTAGGGGTATGCTCTGCGATTCGGTATTCGAACGCGTAACAGGAAGCTCGGACGCGCGCGTAGGATGCGACCAATGTATCTTTGCTTCAGGGTCAGGACCGAGCTAAGTACCGCGTCGAATAGTCGACCAAGGGCCTTTGTACACTTGCGGCCCTAGAAATACCTGGCGTGATGCGTTCGGGACAGGCATTCCTCCCGTCTCCTCTTGCCACACGCTACAAGCTGTAAGTCCCCATGTATGCTTCCACCCTCCACAAGTGTCTGACCGTCACTGCGCTTAGCAGACCCGCGCCATGAACCAGACCGTCGACATCCCCGCGCTGTTCCTCCCGCCTCACCTTCGGCTAGGTCCGACCAATTGGGCGGAGTTCCGGCACGCCATCGAAACCATATCCAGTTTGCACGGTGTCGGCGACAACCTCAACCATCAGCAAATGTGGCCCCAGCCTCTACGTGGTTGCCCTATCTCCCAGGAGGAGATGGACGAGCGGGACGAGTGGCAGCGCAAGGACGAGCTTTGTAAAGCGGTCATCACGCTCAACATCAAAGACTTCCCCCGGTACGGCATCCCGGCAGGCAAAAACACGCATGCCAATGTCGTTTGGAAGCAGCTCGTGCAGATGCACACGAAGAAGAGGCGTTGCTGGGAGGTGCTGTTCGGATGGGTGCGACCGCTGACGGGGTTGGAGAAGGGGTTGCTGGTCCTGGTTGTGGCGCTCCTGTGGCTGCATACGCTTACTGTTGCGGAAGTGAGGGTGACCAGTCGTAGGTACTAGCGATTGACTTACTAGACGCGTTCGTAACATGTATATGATCGTGTCTCTAACGCACGACCGTTGGCGTGATCGTATGCGAGAGAGCCCGGATAGCGACGCTTGGACGTCTGGATCCCTGATACTTCCAGACACAGCATAATGCACGTATTCGTTTCTTTTGGCAGATCATAGCCTCTAAATGAAAGTAGTACTTCCTTGCGCTTCCTTGCGCTGCTGCAGCGCGTCCGACCGTCACTGTACGATCAGTGATATGCTCTCACGTGATCGCGGCCAAAAGCCGACGCGCTCGCTCAGGCGTCGTGCGCGGTTTTGCGCCTGTACAGTACGTCCCACACGCGTCGACGCAGCGGTCTATGCGCACCATCAGGTTCTCTCTACCTCTCCACATACTAAGAACATATATATGCCCCCTGTTTAGCTGAATCGTGCAGTGTACCGCCTCGTGCCAGCTACCCTCCCGCTGGCAGGCTTGAAGCTTTGAAGCTTTGAGCTTGTAGGTCGCCGTGCTCGAGCTTCCAGTCCAGTTGTGCGCGGTGCTTGCCGGCTTCTAGCGACGTTCTATGTATGTACAACTCGAGGCCCAGGTCCAGCAAGCAACTTCTGCGCCAAATGAGGGAACTATCCTCCCCGATCGAGCAGCGTCCAGCAGCTCATCGACAGGTGCGTCATTCCTTTCTCCCTTCACAGACACGGCGACATTCCTCGGTCTCGGAGAGAGCTCCTATATAAGCCATCCTTTCCTCGCAGCGATTTGGGCTGTTATGTGACTCCTCTGGCCTCAGCCACCTGTCGTTGTCTTCCACCATGCCTGCTTGGACGAAAGAGACTTTGACCCAGCCCTGGCCGAAGGCCCATGCCGTCAAACTAGCGCATACCGAGGCATACGAAGCTGCGCACAGGGTGCGCGGATCTGATCGTCTTGACAGGCACAGACCAGGTGGTCTTGTCGAGCAGAAGGGCGGCGAAGCGAACCGCCGCGCAGGCACGTATGGTGTGGAGGAGATGGACGAGGACCATCAATTTACTGCAAGTGGTGGCGAAGTGCGTTCTGACGAGGACTCGGAAGAGCGCGCGATGAGCTGGCTGGAGAAACTTGTGAGGAAAGACGTGGTTGCGAGCGTTCGGGATGTCAAGAAAGCCTCTGCAGAGTACGTCGCTCGTGTCTTGGGGCCGACTTGGAACCGCGCTAACATATACCCAGTTACAAGATACTCTGTCCGAGGGTGCATATACTCAGCGTGCTTTTCGTGAATCCCGCTGACCAATCTCGCAGAACCACGCGTTCGCGCGCTATGTGCTGCCTGTAACAGAAAGTGACATCAAGGAGCAGACATGGCCTAACAAGCGGAAGAATGATCAGAAGAACCCTTCGTCATCGAACTCTGCCTCGTCCATCTCCTCAGGAATGGCGTCTTCGGACCAGGACCAGGAGAAGAGTGGCGAGGGCGACGGTGAAAAGACGAAGGATGAGCCGAAGCAGCCGGAGCTCACTGACGAGCAGCGTCACTTTCTTGACAAACTGCTCGCAGAAATGGAGACAGTTGCATCATTCAAGAACAATCCCGGACATCCCAGCGGAGAACTGAAGCTCCTAGATGGCGACGCTCTTCAGCAGCTTGAGAGCCGCTTGAGTATCGACGATCAGTACGTGCTCGCGTGCACGCACTGTTCCTTCACTTCTCACTCAGCATAAGGAGCACGCCCGACTCGTGGATCCCGCGATCTTCTGAGCTCCTACGCTTGACAGGGAAGCATCCTATGAATGCAGAGGCCGACCTCTCGCGTCTGTTTGACGCGGGGATGGTTACGCCGACAAAGTAGGTACCGATCTTCGCTGCATACGCATAGTGTTTGAATCTGTCATACTAGATTTCACTATGTCCGCAGTCATGGTGCTGTTCCACAGTTAACGTGGGAGACGCATACACTCTCCGTCTATTCCGACCCACCTGGACTCATCGGCAAACCCAAGGACTGGACTATGGATGAGCTTGCCTCTGGCGACTTCAAGATCATAGAGATTCTCGCGACGTTTGGGTGCGACGGCAGTACGTACCTTCTGCATCATAGCAACGTGCAATCGGCGTGCTCACCTTATGATTCCTATAGACCGTCGCAAGGAGCTGAACATGATCAAGAAGACCTCAGCATTCAACTGGTCCGCTGCAAGCGTATCGACGTGCCTATGGCGTGGGGTGCTCGTCCGCGATATTCTCCTTGCGTGCGGTCTAAATGACCAACCGGACGAAGAGCGGTGGTAAGTCATCCCTTCCTTCTTGACGACATAGCTCAAGTGCGATCCGCGTTTCTACAGGTACCTTAACTTCGAAGGCGCGGACGAACCGTCCGAAGGACCATACGCGACGTCCATTCCGCTCATGCACGCCATGAACCCGGCCAACGACGTTTTGCTTGTGTTTGGCATGAACGGACGCGTTCTGCATCCCGACCATGGCTATGTACGAAAGCTTCTTTGTCGAGTTTCTGAGGGGTTCATGCTGACCTCCGCGCCGCTCAGCCGTTGCGCACTATTATCCCAGGCCAGGTAGGCGGTCGACAGGTGAAATGGCTGAAGAAGGTGAGTGCGTGAGGCATTAAACAGCTCTTCGTGTCTGACCGGTATGATCAGCTTTGGATAACCAAGGAGCCGAACCGCTCCTACTACCGTACGTGAAGCGTAAGTGTCACAGCGATCTCCACTTCTAATTGCTCTGTCCGATACCAGACATCTGGGACAATCGCGTTGTCCCGACGTTCATCGACTCTCGGGACCACCCCTACGCGACCGCTTTCTTCCATCACGAGAGCACCGCATGCTGGGAGCAGGTAGGCTCGCGTCCTGAGTCGCCCTCGGTCCTGCTCAAGCATTGCCTAGTCCTTGCAATCAGTCATTGTGAAGCCTGCACATGACGAGCGGATCCCGTTGAACCGCGAGGGCTGCCTTGACGAAACGTACCTCGTCGAGGGCTATGCCTTCAACGGTGGCGGAGATCGGGTCGAACGAGTCGAACTGAGTCTTGACGGAGGGAAGACATGGAAGTATTGTTTCCGCCGCTTCACAGATTCACCGCTGCGGTCTGTCCTCCGCCTCTCGAACGGTGCTTCCAGCGTGCTGACTGAAAGGGGTGTAGCCATGGCGAGAAATACTGGGCGTGGATATTCTGGTACATCTGTCCTCTGTGGACGGCTTGTCTCTACTTCACAGATGGACGTGGCTAACTTCTCCTAGGTCGTGCGAGGTCAAGCTGCAGGAGATCGCGAGCGCGTACGAGATCATCGTGCGAGCTCAGGACGGAAGGAAGAACTATCAACCTGAGCATATCTCATGGTATGCGAGCACAGAGTACGCTTCTCGGAAACGATTTGCTGACATTGTGCCCACTGAATTCGCAGGAACTTGATGGTAAGTCCTCTAGCAAGGCACGAAATACTCGACCATCACGCCTGACGTTTGCCTCCACGAGTAGGGAATGATGAAGTACATACCGCCCGAGTTGACTTTGATCCGTCCTCGTACTGACTACATTCCCAGCAACGCGTGGTACCGCGTACGACCCAGGATCCTGCAGGATGGAGAGACAGCTCTGCCGGTACTGCAGTTCCAACACCCGGTAGCTCCTGGTAACGAAGACGGCGGCTGGATGGAACCTCCGAAGGAGAACGAGGGCAAGAAACAGGACTCCAACGGGGATCTCAAAGTCTTCTCCTTAGAAGAAATCGCGAAGCACAACACGAAGGTACTCGTCCCATGCAATGCTACCTTTGGGCTGAACGAGACTCACGAAGACCATAGGACGATGCATGGCTCATCTTGGACAAGAAGGTCTATGACGTGACTTCCGTCCTATCATGGCACCCAGGAGGAGCGAACGCTATATTGTCCTATGCGGGAAAGGCTACCGTGGATGTCACAAATGAGGTCCGTACCGGCCCACCTTGGATTGCTTCGTGGTCGAGCCTCTCACACGCAATGCTCTCTAGTACAAGGGTATTCACGACAATTGTAAGCGTTCCACCACCGGCAAGGTATATCCTCTGAGCGCACCTTACAGACGCCAACAACAAACGTGACGAATGTCTCATCGGGATGCTCTCGGACGAAGGCGCTAAGGCAATGGAAGAGGACGCCGTACGAGCGGCGAAGGAATTGGCGAAGATCAAAGCCGAGCGCAAGGGGCTGGCGCTTCAGCCTGACTTGTTCACGCAAGCGAAGCTTGTGAAGCGAACAGAGGTCTCTTCTGATACCAGGTGCGGTGGTTGTACCTTCACACACCCCTGTAATCGTCACTGATATTCAGTTCGTATGCGTTCTACAGGCTTTACACATTCGAGTTACCTCGCCAGGATGACGGAGAACCCGGTTTGCTCGGCCTTCCCATCGGACGGCACATCCAGATCGCGGTGCACTTCAAGGACCAGGCGGTCCTGCGGAGCTATACTCCCGTGCGCCCGGTCCTGCCGAACGAGGAGGACGGCACGTTCGACCTCCTAGTCAAGACGTACCTTCCCACAAACGATGGACCCTTCCCTCCCGGAGGAACGATATCGAACTACTTAGATTGTATGGAAGAAGGTGCGAGACGTCTCTGCTATTCTTGTGGATTGCATACTCATCGCTCCCGCCGTGCACAGGCGAAGAGATCGACATACGCGGTCCCACTGGAGGTATCACCTACAAGGGCCATGGAGATTTCGACATCGACGGAAAGGAGTACCACTTCGACAAGGTGCCGTCCCATGATGCCGCTGGCAACCGTCGCTAATAGGCCGACTGCAGATCAATCTGGTCGCCGGTGGTAGTGGACTGACTCCACACTGGCAACTCGTACACGCCATTCTGACAGACCAATCTGACAAGACCGTGATGTCCCTCATTGATAGGTATGTCTATACGCCATCAGCGCCACGTCCACTCATCTACACCTCTTCTCAGCAACAAGAGCTACGACGACATCCTCATGCGGGAGGAGCTCAAGAGATACGCAGAGGACTGCCCTGACAGGTTCAAGCTCTGGCACGTCGTCGGACATGCACCGAAGGACAAAGACGATTTCGAGGTATGTCTGGCGCACTTTATATCAGACCACAATCCTCTCTAACCTGTAGCTGAGCAGTGCTCGGAGGGTCGCCTCAACCAGGAGATAATGTACGAACCTCATCATCCCCGCGAGGTTCGGCTCATGGAGGCTCGGCTGATGAGGACTTCTTTACAGGGAGGAGCATTTCTACCCTGCAGGTGACAACGTAGGGGCCTTCCTGTGCGGCCCACCCGGTCTGATCGACAAGGCCGCGGTGCCAGGCCTCGAGAAGATGGGCTTCAAGAACGGAGAGACAGTGTTCGGATATTGAGGCTTTCGTCGCACTTTACATCGCAATGTGAGCTACATATCCGACTTCAATGCCTCATCTCTCTTTCGCGTCGGATATCCGCCTTCAGGAGCTCAGGAACGCAAACCAGAAGAGTCCGGTTTTCGCGCCACCAACGCGTTGCGACGCGTGTCATTGACGCACGTGATCGCGTTCACCTGCATGGCAAAGGAACTTCGCGTCACCGTCGAAAGACTCTTGCATGCGATCTGACAGCCACAATGGGCTTCGGAGGAGCAGTGCTGGAGTTCGTATAAGTGGGTGTGCGGTGAGTTATGCCTCACCTACAGACCAGGAGAACGCATCCCCGCTGCCACCCGTTGTCTAACCTGCCGCCGTAAACACGTCGAAGTCACCCGCTCCCTCTTCGTAAGTGTCGCCATGCCCTTGTCTCGCATGCTCATAGCACTCATCATTAACGGGCGTCGACCGTACAGACACTATGAAGGTCGACCTCACATACCTGAAACAGGCTACGAGCGATCCGCTCTACCCCGATATCACCCCAAGTTACGCACTCAGCTGCGAACTATTCCTCTCTCAGCACTTCCATCTCGGGCCCTCCAATTGGCTCGAGTTCAAGCTGGCCATCGAAACCGTCTTTCGCGTTAAGGGCCTCCCGCTCGCACATCTCAAGCACACCGAACGTCCGCACGCGTTCATCGCCGACAAGGAGGAACAGGAGCGGTGGAAAGCGGACGACGAGCTCTGCAAGGCGATCATACTGCTCAACGTGCGTAGCGACCACGTGCCGTTCGCAGAGCTCGAGCACGAGCAGTGGACCGCGGCGGAGGTGTGGGACATGCTCCTAAGGCGCGACCTGGAGATCCAGACGGACGTCCTCAAGAAGTGGTGCTGGCTCGTGAGGGTGTATATGGCGCTGATCGGGCCGACGTGCGTGCTGTTCCTCTTGTTGGTGTACTGGCTGCAGACGGCGTACAGGACGCCGGCGCGGCCGCTGGTGACCGCGCACCCGACCTGGGATAGCTATCGGTGCTAGGCGCCATCGCTCCTCGTCGCGACCTGTAGCACTGCTGGACTGCGACTAGTCTACTAGAATGGTAAGTTACTCATAACATGTACTGCCGCTCGATGTATCGATTCCGCAGCGTTGTATGCACTTCTGCGGCGCCCTGCGTCACTCTGGTCTTGGGTGATACCATACAGTCTAGAACGCTGCACGGTCTTATATATAGTAGGCCGCCTCCGAGCCACATCATGGTCAGGAACGTGGATCCACACTCACTGTCAGGCATGGAGGATTAGTACAGGCACCGCGACGCGACCCTCCGAGGTCCGAGAACATCCCAGAGGCCAACTGAACACTCCGCCGGGGCATCCGGAGAGACCGCGGCTACGAATGTTTTCGATGGCAGGAGAGGTCAGTGGAAGGCCGTATACATATGATGAAGCCGAGCGACCGCCGGGATAGACGAATGCGTACTGCATGAGCGAATGGATATGCAACAAGCAGAAACGATCGCCCACCGCACTGACCTGTTCAACACCTGCGCAGTGTGTCTGACGTATACTTCTGCGCCGCGGAGGACCGGTACGCAGCGCGCTCCTTGGTTTCGCTGCTTCACGCGCGGTCACCGGGGTTGGATGGCCGATAAACAGGGGATATCTAACGATTATGAACGAGCGCGCCGCCCCAGCAGACCGCGGCCGCGCCTCGAAGCTATACGATACTACACAGGGCGCCGGCCCCGGCAGACCACGTCCCACGCCCGGTACATGTCGAGTATACACTACCTACTTGATCACTACGCTGCGCACATATGCAATCCATATTTCCTATGGACTGATTGAGTCATTGAGATGGGGTAGGCTTCGGGATCATCGTGAATGTCGTGACTCGTATTCTGAGCGCTCCTTTCTCCCGAACTTAGTCTTGTCCTCCTTTGATACTCCCTTCCCTGGGTCCTCTTCCGGTGAGCCTCGCAAGAATCAGGTGCTGCGTGGTAGGAGAACCCGATGCGAAGCGACCGCTCAGTACGCGCAATACGCAACGCACAGCAGCGGGAAGCCCGCGTAGAGCCCGATCCAGAAAACGATGTTCCCGAGCAGCTTATTCCGCCGGATCGCAGGTATCCGGCCAATCGCGATGAGTGGGATCTGGGCGATCTGTATAACGCGATCGTACACAACGCGAGTTCACGTCAGCATTCTCGCTCGATCGGTGACAAAACGTCGACGTTTCGGCTCGGCCCCTGTGTGGGTGCAGCGCAATCGCGTAATGGGCGAAGCTCACCTGAAGCGCAAACAAGTAGAACCTGTCCGAACGAGCAAACGTCAGCATGAACTTCGTCGCTGACATATCCCGGCCTGCAAGACAGGAGGGGCGGGAGAGGGGGACGCACCTGATTTTCTTGGTGACGATGGCCATGACGAGCTCGTGCGCCGCGGCGGAAAGCAGGAAGGTGACGAACATCGCGCTCTGGCGCGTGAGCTTGTAGCTGCTCATCGTGGACGCGTAGACGTGCCGGAGGAGGAACGTGTGCACGGGTCGGTTCCACTTGCGCGAGAACTCGTCCCAGGACGTCGAGTTCCACCTGCAGGCGCGTGCGGTTAGAGGGTCTGAGATTTCAGAAGCCGTTCAGAGCGAACCCACTATTGAGACAGAGATGGTCAGTCACGAAACGTGCGAAAAGGACAGAGCACACTCACCCAGTCATCGTAGAATTGCCTATCGGCGAAGCTGCCGGAAGGTTAAACACTGTTACCTCCAGAACCTAAGCAAGACTTACTAGCTGAGCTCCGCGAACGCATTGCATATACACTCTGCGAAGCGATCAGTCGCCATATCTCAACTACCTCCGCGAAAATGCACTCACCAAAGATGATGTAGAACAACAGCAGATACGAGATCATGAACGGCAGCGCGAGATCCAACAAGCTCCTCGCGAACGACTGCTCCTTCGTCGGCGTGAGCGGGATGATGAACGTTTCCACGATCGTGTACAGCAGTGCGAACGTTCCGAAAAACGCGACCGTCTTCTCGAACACGTACAGCGGCCGGATCCGATCCGTCCGCGGGTACTCGAGCTCGTACACTAGCGTCGGTGTGAGCTGATACCACGCAAAGTCCCGCAAGCTGATGTTCGCCGGCCACCGCACGCGCCCCTCAACGGGGCCCCTCAGCTCGCGCTCGAGCTCCACGTGCGTCTTCGCGAGGCTCGCGATATGCTCCGACGGGTGGTGCGCGAGGACCTCGGAGGGGCTGGGCGGGTTCGTCGGGATCGCCGTCGCGCCGGGTGGCAGAACGCGCGTGCCCGTCGTCTTCACTGTGCTATCCGCCTTCGCGCCGGCGGCAGCGCGCGCAGCGAGCCGCTGGCGGAGCGTCACGGCCGTGCGCGCATCAACGTACGAAGTGGTGCTGCCCGCGGGCGTGTCGCTAGGGACGTCAGGCGTGCCCTGCGGGATGGGTGCCTCGTTCTTGAGCATTGCCTCCTCGGCCTTGTTGAGCGCGGCGTCCCATCCGCCTTCTGCCTCGGCGGCTTGCTTAAGCTCCTTGAGGACTTTCTCAGCGTGCTCGTGGGTGACGGCGAGCTGGCCGTTTGTGCTGAGGTAGGAGTGCATCTTCATCATCATGACCTGGCGGTGGCAGTACCGCGCTTAAGATATGTGGAAAGTGGATGGGAATGGGTGGTGCTCACGAGAGTATGGAGGGTGAGGAAGCCGGACTGGACCCATGGCCATTGACTGCAACGGAATGCAGCTGTCAGGGAGGCGAATTTGGCGAGAGTGATCGCGAGACGCACCGATTGAATGTCCAAGTGACTGCAATTGCCAGAACGGCAGTCTGCCAGAGGTGTTGCAGGACGAGGCCGGTGTAGTAGTAGCGCATCCACCCGTTTGCGATTGCCTTGGCGAAGGGGACGCAAAGCAGAGTGTTGAGGACGAGAATGGCGTCTGAGATGGCGAGCGTGATGGCGTCCTGGGAGAACATGGTCGCGAACTGGAAGTTGAGGGGGTATCCGTTTGTCTCGATGCTGCGAACGTATGTGCTGACTGCGAAGAGGAAGAGGGACATCCAGAAGAGAGTGAAGAAGCCGCGGAACTCGTTCGAGCCGCTGTGCTCGTTGTTGATGTCGAAGTGGGACTTGCGGGGTGCGAAGGTGACCATTGCGCGCAGCTTGTTTGAGGAGGAGCGGTATGGCTGGGAGACGTAGAGGGTGCCCTCTGCTGCGACAGTGTTCTGCGCAGGGGAGCCATTCTGGCTGCTGGCATCCTGTGTTGTGGTAGACGCTGCCGGTGGGAGAGAGGAGGACATGGTGGCGCAGGAATGAGAGGCGGAGGAGAGTGTCGCGTCAGGCGTTAGCATCTTATACCACACAGCACAGTCGTCCTACTGCAGTGCACCGGCACCCAACGTCATCGCACGCGCCTGCCTTTCTCGGCGTCTCGCCCGGCCGCTCTCTCGGCCTCGGGCGACGGACACGTCCCTTCAGCCTCCGGATGTCCCGGCCTTGCTCATCACGCTGATTCTGTCTCCGATCGCACCGTCCATACGCGTCTGAACAGTACATGCAGCGTCCCAGGCGACCTCTGCGAACCACTCCTCCTGTCGTTCAGTCGTCCTAAGTATCATCATGGCCACAGCTCAGCCCTGTCGTGCACCATCTTCATCCGCAGGCTCTGCCAGATCCCCCCCGCGTACCGCTCCTTCGTGCTGACCTCCAGCCCCGCAAAGTTCTCCACGTTGAAGATGATGATCGCCTTGCACAGCTCGTCCTCCCGCATCCACCGCGCACGCCCCTCCCCGTCCGCAGGCAGCGGCGTCGACGCGCTCGTGTCCAGGTGGCTCTCCACCCCGTGCAGCCGGCACGCAATCTCCACCGCCAGCCGGTAGTTCTCCCAATTCCCCGCGCGCAGCCGCAGGTGCGCGGGGAAGATGATGTCCTGGATCGCGGGCACCTTGTTGCTAGTTGCCATGCTTCAGCTGTAGGAACTCGTCAGCAAGTACTGCGTCGAGGACACATGCAGACAGACGTACTCTTCCAATGCGCCCGGCGAGAACAAGGTGGATCCGTCCCTGCCATGCGAGCGGTACTTATAATCATCAACAGCTTGCGGGCCGTCCGGCCGACCGCGCTTCTTGGTAGGCATGGCCCTCCGGGCAGGTTGACATCTCAAAAACTCGATCAGTGCACTGCAAGAGCACTGTATACATTAAAATGACCGTCAAAAAGGGAGCCGCCAATGTATCGAGGCAACAACAAGTGACGTTCTCGTTAAGAAACCATTAAGCAGGCAGAACTGAGAGAGGACGCGAGCTCAGGCAACATGTCAGTCCGTAGCTAGGGACAATCAAGTACATCAAGGATGCAGATCGTCTATAGCACGAGTAACAGGATCTAGGAGTCCGAAGCTAGACTAATAGGTGGTTCTTAGGACCCCGACACCGGCCAGGTGTAGCGGCAGCGAGCCTGGAATCAGGCCTTTCATCCTCCAACCTCTCTCAGTACACTGTCGAGGTCAATGCGGGATGACAGTTCGCGAGCCCGCTTGA
The DNA here is from genome assembly GCA_022385805.1 of Pilatotrama ljubarskyi. Lineage (NCBI taxonomy): Eukaryota > Fungi > Basidiomycota > Agaricomycetes > Polyporales > Polyporaceae > Pilatotrama > Pilatotrama ljubarskyi. The sequence continues at coordinate 201,585 of MU277699.1, read as the reverse complement.
CAATCAGCGGCCCATACTCGTTGCAAGCCATACCCGCCAAGCATACCACTGCGCACAACGCAACGCAGCCCCTCCAGCCATTATACCACCGCTCCGGCTCGCTGAACGCGAACATCTCCCCCGCGGACGTCCAGAACCCCCTCGCACTAATCCCCCAAGCCTCGTTCGGGCTGAACCCGTGCGCCTCCGCGTCTTCGATGTTGCACAGGATGATCGCCTTGCAGGCGTCCTCTTCGACCGGCCAGCGCGCGTGTTCCGCCGGCTGCGTGTATTCGTGGTACGGGTTCTCGGACTCTTTAAGATGCCGGGAGAGCCCGTAGCGCAGGCAGGTGAGCTCGACCGCGCCTTTGTACAGCGGCCGGTTGCCAGGGCGCAGCTGGAGGTGTTTCGGGAAGATGAAGTCGGCGGGGTGGCTGGGTTTGGGCGAGGAGGGGTCCATGGCTGCAGTCGCGGAAGATGAGCGTTCGCTGAGGGAAGGAGGATGGGTTTCTCCTACCTGAGGGCTCAGCTGTGGGCGGGAGTGGGATGCGTAGAGAGCGGTGTGGTTGTATGCGATGGCCGAGTATATATACGCCCCGCCGGCGGGACTGCTACCCTGACTGAACGTTACCTTGTATCGAACTTCGCGACGCGCGTGGGAGCATCCGTGGATAGACCAGCGACTCCTACTTCCGCCCACGTCAAACTAAGTGGTTGTCTCGCGCGCATCGGAGTGTGAAGCTCTCGAGAGCGGCGGGTTTGTTGAATAGGAACGCATGTCCGGCTGGAAATTCTCGGATGACGCGCAGGGAATCGCAGCACACTCTAGATGGTGCTCGACACCTACTTGCAAGGGCAGATACCGTCATACGTCCCGAAGAAAGCATGATTTGTCCTTAAATGCGTGGGTCTGTAGATGTTGAACAGACCACGGTCCATCTTGAACTCTTGTAACAGAGCTAACATGGTCCAGTTGAGGAATCATTGCCTGTCCGAGTAGGATTCACATCTACGCAGATACGTTGAATAGAACGGATAACTGCAATGCCGGTATTCTGGACGTCACAGAGATGTCGACGCTGGGGACACTTTTGGTGCCAGTCCTGCTCGCTGGGCAAACAATGAGAAGGATAACCGCGGGTCCTCCTCCTCTTCTTGTGCTCTGCAGAGCATGAGATGGTGGCGAGGAAATGGATACGAGAAGGGAGTACGCACCGACGCTTCATTTCACTACGCCAAGTGACTTCTCGTAGAGGGGGACTGCGCACAGTTGCGCCTACGATGGCGAGGAATAGCGCTGCAATGGTTTCCAGCACGATCTGGCATCACATGAAGGCTTCAGCCCCATGACTCTTCCTCTTCCCTGCACGGCCATATCTGCTCACGTCGTTTGGAAGAGAGCCTTCTGGCCGCCCCAGAGCCTTCAAATGCGACAAGTCTATGGGGGGTACAGCGTGTCAGTATAGGATACATTTCAGAAGATACTGCAGCGACTTACGTTCATATGTCGAGTACGCGGCTGCGAACAGTCAAGACCGCGGCCGCTGGTCAGCATCATAGTCCTTGTACGTCGGGAACAGCAGGTAAGTCACGGATGCTGACCGTGGAGAAGCGCGACCGTCGCGACGAGGAGCATTATCTGGCCGAGCATGATGCGTCGGGAGCGCACAGTACGCGGACGCAAGGCGGAGGCAGATGCGGTGGCGGAAGGAGATTCAGAGGCTCGGGCTGTGTGCTCGCGGACGCAGCACGACGCGCACGTGGCGAGGGGATATATGATCTGGGCTGGGCCAATGGGGGCCGCCGTCTCCATACGCGCGCCCCCCGCAACCGATTGGCTTAAATCCCGCCAAATCCGCACACAATGTTCTTCTGGTTGTCCGTGTTCGCCCTCTCGACATTACTGGTAATGTGTACGTCTCGACCCTCGCCGTCCCCATCATCGTCTACGCATCCGCTCACGACGTGCAGTGACGTTCCGGTACCGAGCTGCGCTCATCAACCCCATGCGGTCCCTCTTTGGGCCCCGTGTCGCCCACTACCAGCCCGTGGCCACGTTCGCGGAGCAGGCCGACGCGGGCCTCACGTCCTCGACGTTCGATATCGAGGCCAACATCCGCGACGGCGACTCTCGGGCTGGTCTCGACGAGCGTGGCACTCAGGAGGTGCTGGACATCATGCGGCGGGAGCGTGTAAAGTGAGTCTCCATCTTTCTCGCTAGGAACTGGTCGGAGGCTGGCGCTGGGGCGAAAGGGGAGGGGTGTCTATGGGTCTGACGGTACTCTTGCGTTCCTAGCTTCGACCAGGCAAGGCTGATACGCCAGAACCGCATTCTTGCTGCGCACGGCATCGACCCGTCAGGTCAGTCACCCTCACTCATATCGGGCCTGTCCTGCTTCTGACGCCGTTTCATTCTGATCCACAGGTATGCCTCTCGACGCAAAGGCTGTCACCCGCCTATGATCGCAGACCGCCACCCGGCCGTCTTCTTCCCTTTAACTCCTTGCGGCTACCTTATCTCGGCTCACTTACCGCCCGGACTCTTCCCGCTCCTTCTCGTGTTTTGCTTTACCTGTTCTCATGTGCTCTCTCTCGCACATAGCGGCGCGCTGCGCCGGCTCATATACAATCCTTGTTGTTGTCCTGTTTGTTTTCCTTCTTCTCGCACCTCCACCTCCTGGATCCCGTGTATTCCCCCTCCCGGCTGTGTCTCCGAATCGTGTACCATCAATATAGCTGTCATTGCCTATCGGCATCTGCCACCGAGCTGAGGATTGCTCATACGTGCTCTCCTGAGTACTGCGATAACAGTACTATCTACATTGTAAGGGAGCGTGTTACTCAGGGTATGCGCGAGTGATACCCCTCTCAACCGTCTATAGTACAGCGGACGCCATTCCTGGCCAAGAACAGTACCTATCACCAGTGCCAAATGGCCAACGAATACCAGAGTGGCACATCGGTGTGGGCAATCGAACGAAGGTCAAAGGGGCGCGTGATTTTGGGGGTTGATGAAGGAACGACTCTCGTGGTCGGGTTCTGCAATGTATACCAGGCATGCGTTAGTACACAGCGCTTCCGATGGCATCTGAGGGCATAGCTAGACTGACCATGCCCGCGAATTTAGACTCCCGTCCTCGACCATACTCAACCCATCCGAGTCTTTTCCCTTGTCATGCGGCGAGCCTATCGCATAATCCGCCTGCTGCTCGACCGTCCGAGTCACGTTCAGCGCGATCGTCCGCAGCGGGTATCCGTCGCTCGGCCTGCCGCCGCGCGAGAGGACGACTCCTGGGCTCCCGCCACCGATCGAGGGCACAGCGCCAGAGGCGTTGGCGGACGAGGGCGCACGGTGCGCCCAGCCGAGGCTGATGCGCAGGGTGATGAGCATGAGCGAGATGCCGGAGACGGCGGGGAGGCAGTCGTTCGCGAGCACGTTGATGCTCAGTTTCGCTTGGTAGGTCACGAAGAAGAACAGGCCCCAGACACTGCGTTGGGGAAACGGCGAGACGTCACCGGCTGAGGGAAGGGACTATTCGGGGGAAGTAACGGGTACGTACGCGTAGAGCGCGGCGCTTTCGATGAAGATGGAGAGCGCTTCCTGGCGTTAGAATTGTGGTGAGGAGCGTTGCGGATGTAAGGAGCTCAGAGACTCTGGGGAGCTTACCATGATGCTTCTGCCGCCAGATGCACGGATTCCGTGCTTGAGCGCCTTGCTGGTGCTCAAGATCCGATAGGAAATCATCCCTGCCGCGAGGGAAGTCGTCAGTCAATTTGCAACCCCAACAGCGAAGGGGAAGCCAAATACCAGTCCCGTAGACATTCGTGCTGTGGCCGAGGTACCGTCCGTGAATTTCCTGACGGAACGTTGCGGGCGGGGAAACTCACCTGATGGTCAGCACATATCCGGCCGTGACCCAATGTCCGAGCGTGCTCTGGTACAGATCCTCCCCGGAGTCGTACTGGGAGAAGAGATATGTGATGGTGATGCTGCAGACTAGGAAGGGCAAGATGAGCGAGGCCATGTATACATCGTATTGACCGGGTCTTGTGGCTCACCCGTAAGGCCGATGGTAGTCAGAATAGGAAATATGACCACCCGGATCGACTTGTTCCAGATGACCCATGTGCGAGCAATCTGTGAGTGAAGCGGACAGTGGTCACGTTGGTGGAGTGTACAATGTGAGTTTGCGAGATCGACTAACCATCATCAAGTCGCAAATCACTACGGATACGACATTGAGCGCAGTCAAGACGACCTCCGTCGGTTCTCGCAGGCTTGCGAAGAATACGATGGGCTGCGTGCCTCCCTCGAAGTCGATGAAGGCTATGAAGAGCCGGCGGACGAGCACAATCCAATGCTTCGTGCGAAAACGCAAACAAGTCAGAGAAGTTGCATAGCCACGCGAAGTCATCGTTCGTCCACTCACTGCAGTCACCGTTCCCAGGAGAAGGCAGGACGCAATAAAGAGCGGCGATCGCCACAGCTTGGTTGACGAGTAGGAAGGCCCTTCTCTATTCCTGGACCGCTGGACGAAGAGGATAATGGACGTCATAGCGAGCACGAAGAAGATCCCCCAGAACGCGCTCTCGACGCACACCGTCGCCAGGTTCGTAGCCAGTATCGATATCATGGGAGCCATGGCGGGTGCAGGGTCTGGTCAGGATGGCCCGAACAGCCAGACAGGATCTCCTTCGCGGAGAGAAAGGAAGGAAGGTGGCGGTGGGCCGACAGGAAGTGTGGGCGCGTGTGGGGATGGGAGGGACGACGCCGTATATCTACCGCTCTGGAAGCTGGGGCCCCTGCCTCTGCTTCCTGCGCGTTCTCAGCCCATACGCGCGTGCGGCGCACAAGACCTGGCAGTGAATCCGAAGCGTCAATTCCCCGAGCGCTGGTGCGGTAAAATCAGGAGATGGTAGCGAACGCTCAAGTCAATGGTGAGGAAGCGGTGGAGATGCGCCTGATGGTCGGCGGACCTGCAAAGTCCACGGCGAACTTGACGTAGGTCTTCCCAGGACGTCCGTATGGCTCGCAGCGAATTCGTCTGTGACCCCGAATCGCCGATTTTCACTTATAGATTCCAACTCGCGTACAACTTGTCTCGATGGAGGTATGCTGCCGCTCCGTCACGTTGATGGGTATCCCGCGCACGGAGCCGCATTGTGCCACAGGTTGGAAGGCTCGAGCGTTGATTGGAAGCAGGTCCCACTCCGATTGGTGCACAAGACTGAGAGTGGAGGCGGTAGCCATCGAGGCCCCGAGGCCGCTGAGGCCGCTGAGCGGGCGCGCGGCGCTCCTTTAGCACTTTGTCAGGCGACCCTGTCTTGTCACCCGCTCTTAGATGCAATTGCGCGGACCGCCGCGGAGCCAAACAGTGGTCTCCCTTGAAAAGCCCTGCGTCACTCTATCAGAAGGCTGCTATCGGCCCTGGATCCGGTTCCAACGCACCGTAGCCAAGCAAAGTGTCGAGAGCTCTCGTATGCAGGTATTGATGTCCCATCAGGCTCTCTTTGCGCCCTGGGCGCACAGACGCGCTCTAAATCCATGAGAATAATAGACAAGTAGCCCTGTGATGCTTGTCAACCCTGCAAGTCTGGGCGGCTTCAGATACTGTGATGCCACCCGGGTCCGAAGGACGACTTGCCACATGCACAATTTTGAACTGAAAAGCGGAGCATCTGAGAAGCGGAGAGACCGGTGATATCGTGAAAAGCACGGTGGATCAGTTGCAAAAGGACCTTTGAGGAAATCAGACGGTCGTCCTGGGAGGAATGCGCTGAGTACGGAGGTAAGAAGAAGAGAGAGGTCAATGTATCTCCCGGGCGCTTCAGGTGCCTCCAAGGGTACGTTGTACGGCATCCCGGGCGCTTACTTTGTGGGCGCGCGCCCGGCCCAGAACATCAAGTTCGCGAGCGGCGCGCGGGACCAATTCGGTCTTGTCCCCTGCTCGCTATCTGAGACATTCCAAGTTCTCGCAAAGATGCACGACTGCGCTCCCATGAGGATCCCGAATCAGCCGTTGTCAGAGAGGATTCTCCCAGGCTTAGACATTGCCAGAAGCTTCTGACGTGAGCGTACGGCGCTGCTTGAATTTCACTGTGCCAATCGCGATGAAAAGGCATCATCAGGCTTCATGGCTCCAGTACCCGAAGGAAAAGAACGCAGAGCACCTGTCTTTAGTGGAGGCCCTGAAAAGCAGGAGTGGAGAGTCGCCAGACGAAGAAACGAGTCCGTGTTGAAGTTTTCCGAACTCAAGCGTTTTCACCTCACGAGCCAGACGGATCGAATTGGGTATACTGTATTGAAGGAGAGGCTCATATCCAGACATTATACAGGCTTTCTACATTACGCAATCTTCACGAAGTCGACGTCTAGGTCCTTCGGCAGACTGAGCGCAAAGGCGGTGAACGCATTTTTGAGGGTGTCTCGGTGAATGGAGTCCTCGGGGAGGGAGAGCCTGTATTCCCGCAACAACATGCTGATGAGCACGCGCTGCTCGTAAAGGGAGAAGTTGCGAGCAGGGCACCGGCGCGGTCCGTGGCCGAACGACACCCAGTTCGTCTGGTCTACGTTCTTCTCGTCCAGCCACCGATCCGGGTTCCAGCGATCAGGATTCTCCCAAGCGCTTTCGTTGTGGTGAGCCGCGCCCATATGCAGGGCGATCGCCGTCCCCGGTGGGATGACATAGCCGCCGATACGTACAGGTTCGTCAGAGATACGAGGGACGGTGATGTTGGTGGGGGTGTTGTACCGCAACGACTCGCGAATGACGGCGTTCAGGTAAGGCGTCTTCGAGAAGTGCTCGATACGAGGGTCATCGTTGCCCAAAACGCTGACGACTTCCTTCCGGAGCCGTTCTTGCACGTCGGGGTATCTGGCGAGGAAGTAGATGGTAGTCGACAGTGCGCCTGCAGTGGTGTCCTACAAGGCAACTAGTCAGCGAATTGAGCGGAAGGAGCGGGATAGCAAACGTACATGGCCACCAATGAAGGTTACGATCGAGTTATCCCGGTATTCGACCTGAGTCATCTCGGGTTCTTGGAACATGTACGTGATAACATCGTTACCGGGATTCTTCCGCTTCTCCTCGAGGATCTTGCAGAAGTCCTCGACGAAGCTGTCGACCATCGCCCGCACGGAGTGACGAGGAAGCCAGCGCTCAAGGGAGGGGAAGACGACGTAGGGTGGGTTGGCGATGGCGTCCATCACGTCGTGGTAGCGCCGTACGAAGGAGCCGTGAGGCTTCGCGAGCGCCTCGAAGTCGTATCCGATGACCGTAGTACCGACCGCGTCGAGGGTGTATCGGTGAGTGTAGTCACTCCAGCGGACTCGGCCGCCATCTCCGATGAGAGAGAACGTCGTGCGAGCAAGGGAGGTGAACTTCTCGATGGGGGTAGTCTGGCGAAGGGCGTCGTGCATGATGCGGGACTGCCGTTTCCACATCTCGCCGTCGGACATGAACACGTTGTTACGTCCAATCAAGCGCCACAGCAGCATGCCGTCAGGCTGAGGCTGCTTTCGGACAACGGGGTTTTCCAAGAGTTGCCTCCCGAGCTAATCGCGATTATGAGCGATATGGAATGCAGCTTCGAGGGCCGTAAAGCTCACCTTTGGCTCGAGGACTTGAACCATCCAGTCGCCAAGGCAGAACACCACGACGACATCCGTGTTCATCCGCTTCGCGAAAGGGAGGACAAGACGTCTGACCCTCTGCTCCTCCACCTCTCCAGAGAGATAGCTACAGATGAGCGGCCATAGAGGGACTTTGGGGATATGCCGAAGTTGCGGCGGGACCTGAAGGAGGCGGTAGATTCCTATGCAGAGGAGGACGAGGGCGACGAGGAGCAAGTCAGTGGGAGAAAGCATGACGGACGTGGAGGGCGGCTTCTTTGGCACGGACAGGATGCCCGTTGGCTTTTGAGCCACTCTACAGGAATAGAGGACGGCATAGTTCGCGCGTTCTCAGCCATGCAGAATGCGGTAATGCACTCCCATCAGGCACCGGGAGGGGGGCACGCAAATGCAATCGCTGAATGAGGACATGAGCGTCCATCAAACCCAAGCCTAGAGCCTGGAAGACCGAGCGGGGTCCTCATCGAAGGGCATGGTTCGCGGCTTCTGAGAGGAAGCTTCAGATGCGGATACTGTACCATTTCGACCCCATGTTCAGGTCACAGGTCACAAGAGCATCTGAACTTTCGCGTCCCGAGATGTCACAAATCGGGTTTCCGCTCTTTCCAGGGCGTTTCCGGCTCTGAAAATGCGATATTTGCGCTCCAAGGACCAATCTCCATCATTCCATGCACTCAGAACAAAATTTCATGAAGAAATGGCGCTATGGTGGATCACATCTAGCGGATAGGTTAGACGCCCTGTCTTCGCCAAAGACCGCCGTGCCAGGCGGGTCTTTGTTGCCCCAAACATGTTCGTAGCATTCTCTCAGAGCATTTGGCTTGATACCAGCCCTTAGTAGGCGGTTAGAGAACTTCGACATGCCTTTGAAGACAGATCTCAGCCGGAGCGTGGGAGAGTCCTGACCCTACGTTAGGGTTACGAAACCGACGCATGTCCGTGAACTTCACGGTCAATCCGGTAGGTCACACACACTTGGGGCTGGCGCCGCGGCGGGAGCTGCGCGCCTACGGCGCGCTTAGGTGTCCCACTGAACATCCATGCGGTCACACCCACCCGTGAACAGATGTTCAGGCCTGGTCACAAGTCACAGGAGGGTCTGAACATCTGCGTCCGTAGTTCACCCATGTCACAGGTCACACCCGGTGAACATGTGGTCGAAATGGTACAGTATCCGGGCGCTGATGAGCTGGAAGGAAGACATCCACTTCTCGGATATTCTGCATTTCCAATCCACTGCATGACTTCCGCATAGGCATGGGCTCGCTGCCCGCCTGGAGAACTTGACAGATAGCCCGGACGCGATGTGAATTTCTGAAGTGAGCTCCGGCATTCAGCGAAACAGCTGAACACTAGCTCGCAATCCGCTGCATGAACGCGTGCAGGCTCGACGAGCAAGGAGCTTTCTCATCAGAACAGAATCAGAGGACATCTTGCTGGAAAGGAAGCCGGCGCAGCGAACTCCGGGCCCCGTGAGTCCTGGAATCGCGGAAGTTGAGCGCGGGCGCTTGACGGCACGCCCACAGATCCAAACAACGCATGCATCTCGCTAAGCGTTCGACCGCACGCGGAGCGGAGAATCAACGCACCTCGCCTATGTATCCGAAGTGCCCCTGCATTTTGTTCTCCATCGGCGGATCTATGCAAAGTCTGGAGTCTCTGAGACACCGTTGCTGACCCCAGACTTCCACATGTCTTGGCCGTGGGCTATGTCCATCAAGGAGGAATCTGATCCATCGCCCCGAGGCCACGGGGCGCCACGCACCATCCGCAAGCGCTTGTTCAGCCTCGCGGGAGCACGCTGGGCTGATGGCGTACTTGCACGGGTTCGCCTCTTCTGTGGGGGCTTGGAAACGACGCCGTCCAGAAGAGCACCCGCTGTGCCGACCACGCCGAGTCTTGTATTATTGGGATGCTGCACGGCAGCGGTGCTGTTCCCGCGAAAGAGGCCCTGCTTTGGACATCTGCTCTCCGCGGAGATGAAGCCTTGAAGGTCGGCGAAGGTCAGAGCTCCAATTTGACAAAGTGTGTGATAAAACATTCAGGTACACGTGCACAATAATGCAAGACCCACCTGCGGAGTTGGGCGTCATGGCTACGATTGGACGAGGAGGATGGCGTACACTTCACTGTCAGCTTCTCCCCCTCCCCAAGAGGTGCACCTCCTCAGCTTTGCAACGAGTAATCTATCGCCACGCGAATCTCTGCATCACGGACATCTCAATAGCGTGCGGCGGAAGAAGAAAACTCGGCGCTGGTAGCTGAAGCAGTTCTCAGTGCCAATTACCGTCCTGTAGGAGATTCTCTTTCAGGGGTCAGTAGCATTTTAGAGGCGCACGAGGAGGTCGAAACCTTGTGTGGACCTTGGGAAGCTACGTGAGTCGCTTTCAAATCTGCTCCACGAACCCTCCATGTACGATCTTGTGGGAGTTCGATGATCGCAGTCCGACAGTTGCGCATGCTTGCGATCATACCCCTCTAGCGGCGTAGGAATACAAAAGCGTTCGCTCTTCTACGTATGGTGTTCCGTTCCATGGTAATTTACAGTCAATGCATCGTACGCTCTCCTATGTCTCGCGTCAGTTCAGCTCCACGCATGATATTTAGCATCCAGACAATACCATGTACAAGTCCTGGCCCGTTCCATCCCTACAAGGGACCACCCGCGCTCATGCGTAAGAGCGGACCCTCGAGAACCAGAACGGTCGCTCATTCTTGAGCGCGAGCGGGGTAGCCTCTCCGCTACCGATGTGTACCGAGTCATATTCACGAAAATCGAGCCGGTTCCACCGACCGAGAGGACGGGAGCGGAGTTCCAGGATCATCTGAAAGGAGTACCGCGTGTCGCTACCGCCAGGCTCCAGGAGGTCCTCGATATGGACTTCTGTTCCGTCCAGGTACCAGGTTCCGACGAAGAAGCCCTGAATGGAGGCAATTTGAGCTGGTAAGGACCGTACTGCTATCGTAGAATACTACCTTTGTGCGTAAGGTGGGCTTGAGAAGGGGGATTACTTGCTGAGGTGTGAGTTCTTCGTTCGCGAGGAGCGACAAGACTTGACCATCCGGAAGGAATCGACTGAAAGGTGATGAGTTGGTAGCGGTGGGGATGCAACGGGGATGACTCACAGGTAGCGATAGTACGTGATGAGGTGGGTGGACTACGAAAACAACCTATCAGTACGACCTCGAGGAACTCCTTGGTGTTTGTATACGTACATTAACCCATGCTGTTTCGCCGATGCCGTTACGACTGGAGTTGGCGGATAGGCACACCGTCTCAATGGGCAAGCTGGTAACATTGATGATCGAGGTACGTACATGTAGTGACAAACAGCGATGTAAACCCCATCGAAGCGCACGCGAGGGTGCTCGATGTAGATCCGACGGTAATCCGTCATATACTTCAGCACCACCGCCTCGAGCTCCTCCTCGTCCGGTATTTGTGGTGGCTTCAGCACTCGGTGTACCATTGGTCTAGGACATGACCACATAGGTGAGTAGACGCGTGTACCTCGGTTCTGTGCACAACACACCTCCATATGGACGCATCTAGGGTTATGACACGGGCCTTGCGGCTCACTCGCGCAAATCGCTCGAGAGCTGTATGGTCGAGCATACGAAGCACTATCATGAGTAACTCATCAGGTAGGTTTCGGATGGGTACGCCTTGCTGCTCGTCGTCCGCCTCGAACGATAGGTTCGCAGGCCAAGACGAGACCAGGTTGGCGAGGGTCCCTGTGACCACGCCCTCCCCTCGGGCAAGCGCCACCGGAGCACGACCAGAGCTTATATCTATGTTCTGCATCCCCTGCGCGAGCGCGTCCACATCCCCTGCACCAGAAGAGCTCTTGCGGTGGTGTGCCTTGGGAGCTGCGGGACCCGACAGAGCCGCCGCTTTCCTGAGCATCTCTTCCTCCATCATGTGGTAAGCGCGGTCTACGTTGTTGTCCAACCTGAAAGCCATTCGATAGAGCCGTAGAGCCTCGTCGAGCTCGCTCCGCTGCTCGTGATACACGGCTTTGCGGTAGACTTCGACGGCTCGCTGCAGGGTGGGACCGAATGGCGCCGGAGCGATAGCAGAGGGTCTTCTCGTAGACGACGGAGACGACGGGTGTCCATGAGAGGGACGGCGCTGAGCATGGTGATGTGCTGGGGGCGAATGAGGAGGAGCTGAGGCTTCTGGGGAAGTTGTGGACGGAGCAGCAGGCGAGGATGTGCTAGCGTCCTGACTCGGTGCAGGTTTCTTCTTGCTGCGCAGCTCCTCCAGCCACTGCTGCCTGAAGCGTACGAGCTCTTCGGGCTCCTCAGTCACAGTTTCCGCGGATACAGGCATGGCCAAGAGCGAGCAAGATGAGTGAGCGCGTTCAAGAGGTGGGCGATCAAAGCGCCCATAGATTGCTTACTCCTCATTACGCCATTTAGCCTGTGCTATAATTGCTTGATAACCTGTGCCTATCAACCTCTGAGCTTCGTGTACAGCGAGCTATTACGAACATTATCAAGTACATTGTAGTGGTATAGCTCTGCGCTACTAAACAGTAAGCCGCCCTTTACTTACCGAGTAAGTCGAGGCGTCTGCATCATTTAGCTCGTCACGACTCTACCCACGACCAATAGCTCCTCCCACCTCGGCCCTCACCCTCTTCCGTTTTCCACCCGGCTGCTCCTCACCAAGCTCTGCTTCCCGGTTAGGCGAGCATGGAGAGCAACAAGGACGAGGCCCTCAAGTGCCTCGCAATCGCGCAGAAGCACCGGAGCGCAGGCAACTACGCCTCTGCCAAGCGGTTCTGCCAGAAGTCGCTCACGCTGTTCTCTACCTCCGAGGCTGTGAAGCTCCTCGAGATTATCGAAGTCGAATACCAAGAGTCCGAGGCATCGACATCGTCGTCGCAGGCGGCAGGCTCGTCCAGCGCAGAGGGACGTACGTCTGCGGCCGAGACGCATCCGTCCGCTGCGGGCGCCCGACAAAGGCATGCGGGGGAGTCGTCGAAGGCGGAGGGAAAGGCGAAGGCGAACGGAAACGCTGCTCCTAGTGGGGCGCAGAAGAAGCGGGACTATACCCCAGAGAACGTCGCGGTCGTGGAACGTGTGCGCAAATGCAAGGCCACAGAGTATTACGAGATCCTCGCGGTCAAGCGAGGTTGCGATGAGGGAGACATCAAGAAGGCTTATCGCAAGGTATGCGCTCTATAGTCTTTCATTGCTGTAGGTTTTCGTGTCCTTAACAACAATGTGCACGTCAGCTCGCTCTGGCGTTACACCCCGACAAGAACGGCGCACCAGGCGCCGACGAGGCGTTCAAGAGTACGTCGCACATCTGCATTTTCTTCTGTGGTCACCGCTAAGCACTTCATGAAGTGGTGTCGAAAGCGTTCCAGGTCCTGTCAGGTGAGTAATTCACCGTGCTCCTGCAATCCTCACCAGGACTTCGCTGACCGTCGCCTATGTGCATTGTACGCAGACCCAGACAAACGCGCTGCATATGATCAGCATGGCTCGGACCCGGACTCGCGCTTCAGCGGCATGTCTTCCGGTCGTGGATCACCAGCGTTCTCCCGAGGTTCGTTCGGCGGTGGCGGCGGGTTCGAGGGTGAGATGACCCCAGAAGAGCTGTTCAACATGTTCTTCGGTGGTGGTATGCCTATGAACGGCGGGTCATTCGGTGGTGGGCCGTTCGGTGGTCCCAGTGAGTGTCGAGATGTTTACTCTGTATGGCCCTTGCTTACAGCTTGATACAGTGTTTACAGCGTCCTTTGGCCCCGGTGGATTCCGTACAACACGCATGCGTACCAACGTACGGCAAGAACAACCACCAGCCGAACCGCGATCTGTATGGGTCCAACTGCTACCTCTGTTCCTCCTCTTCGCATTCTCTCTCCTCAACGCCCTTCCAAACCTCTTCGCCTCAACGCCGACGCCAGACCCGCGCTTCTCATTCCAACCATCCACACGCTACAACGTCGAGCGCACCACCGGCGACCTGCACGTCAAGTACCACGTCAACGCAGCGGAGTTCTCGGGTCACCCCATTGCGGCAGAACTCGCCCGGAACGAGAACAAGCCTGGGCCTGCACTGCGCAAATTTGAAAGCAACGTCGAGCGTGCGTTCACGCAGGACCTTTACGCTCAGTGTCAACGCGGCTTGGACCACAAGCAGCGGCGGAAAGAGCAGGAGATCGGGCTGTTTGGGATCGGGACGGATTGGACGAAGGTGCGGAAGATCGAGGAGGAGCCGATTGCAAGCTGCGAAAGGCTGAAGAGCATGGGGCTGCTGAAGTGATTGGGTGCTGCACGTGTCATGTATGCTGGATACGATATGCGAGACGTCCGCGCCGGGGACTCCAGGATAGACCGACTAATGATGTATTTATTCTCTTTCTATGACGCTCATACGCATCCGATGCCAAACCCGGGATGGATGTTCGACGTTCCTGGCAATGTAGCCCTAACACTCTCCGGCAGATGTGCAGCAAGGAAGATGTGCCAGAACGCGCCGGATGCGGTCCAGGCTGGGAGTCGCGACTCGCGACGGGCGCGTACCTGCGGGCGGGCGACTGCTGTGGACCGTGTGCGCAGGGACGATAGGGGAAGCAAAGCGATGGGATTGCGGATGCGGTACAGAACGACCTCATATTTACTGCTCCTGCTGCTTGGCCCGCTCGAGCTTCAGGTAGAACTCCTCCTGGCGCTGGACTGTTCGCAGATAGGAGGAGATGCAACGAGTCAGTAAACGCATTTCAGAACGAGCGCAGATGCGGAACGCGTGCAGCACGAGGCCAAGCATGCCGTGTCGTGCTCATACGCGATGCGGAGTGTTGTGCTTACCATGCTTGAGGTGCACGCCATACCTGTTCGGAGGGCATGAGTTGGAATGACGCACGAGGGAGAAATGCGAGGGCGACTGACCAGAACGCGTAGCCTGCGCTGACGCCGAGGCCGAGGGCGGTGGTGAGGTCGAGCCAAAAGCGCTTCCTGAGCTTTCCGGTGATGGGTGCGATGGGCATCGTTGGGTGCTTGCTCGACGGCGGGGACGGTGACGAGGACGACGGGAGGGCAAAGTCGGGAGGAAGGAGAGGGCGAGGCGCCGGCGCGAGAGGGACGGAGGGCACGAGCCAAACACGCGTCAACAGGGAGGCCCTGCCGTGGACTGGACTGGAGTCGGACAGCCGGCGACTGGAGCACTCGCACCCATCCACGCTCATCGCACCCGCCTCCCTCGCCGCCATCGCACCCGACGTCCGTAACACGCCGCTCGACACCCAGCACGACCACCGCCGTGACAGCCAAGCTCCCCCGACCATCGCCCGCGCCTAGCCACGCACCCCCACATACCACTCCGCACAGCCCATCGCACCTCCCTCTCGCACTTTGATCATGGATCAGGACGCGTCCTCCTCAGGTGGTTGGCGGTTTGCCCAATGCTTCGGCGACAAGGGCGAGGTAGAAGACATCACCGAAGGTCAGTCGCCGCCCTCCTCCTCGAGCCACTCTGTCCCGTTCAGCGTCTTATCGTGTCCTCCTGACCCTTACAGCCGACATCATCTCGACCGTCGAGTTTGACTCTACAGGCAACTACCTTGCTACTGGAGACAAGGGCGGCCGTGTCGTTCTGTTCGAGCGCAATGAGATGGTGCGTCGCGCGTCTCTTCCGTCACCGCGTTCTGCAGGTCGATCGTCCTGTGCTCACCCGCGTCATTGGGCTTCACGCAGAAAAAGGGCTGCGAGTACAAGTTCTACACTGAATTCCAATCACACGAGCCCGAATTCGACTACCTCAAGTCGCTGGAGATCGAGGAGAAGATCAACAAGATCAAGTGGTGCAAGCGACAGAATGCCGCACACTTCCTCTTGTCCACCAATGGTATGCCGCCTACACGAAACAGCATCCATGCATGAGCAGCTCTAACTCCCTCCCAGACAAGACGATCAAACTATGGAAAGTGTTTGAAAAGTCATTACGGGTGGTGGCGGAAAGCAACCTCCTCGAGGGCCAGAGATCGCTACCCGCACCGATCCTTCAACAGAATCTGAGACTTCCACGCATGACGCTCCAAGACAACATCATCGCTGCTGTACCACGGAAAGTGTATGCCAACGCGCATGCATATCACATACATTCGATCTCTGTCAACTCGGACCAGGAGACGTTCATCTCCGCGGATGACCTGCGGATTAACTTGTGGAACCTGGACATCAGCGATCGCAGCTTCAGTGAGTCTCCTGCATCTGCGTCTGCGCGTGCATCACGTCCTGAACATTCGTCAAGACATCGTCGATATCAAGCCGGCAAACATGGAGGAGCTTACGGAAGTCATCACCGCGGCCGAGTTCCACCCGATACATTGCAACCTCTTCATGTACAGCAGCTCGAAAAGCAACATCAAGCTTGCTGACATGCGGGACTCTGCACTGTGCGATAAGCACGCGAAGAGTATGTCATCCCATCTGTGCCATCGCGGTAGCGCTGACATTGTGGCGGTGTGCCCGTATCAGTGTTCGAGGAGGAGGAGGACCCAACAAACCGATCCTTCTTCTCCGAGATCATCTCATCGATATCGGACGTGAAATTCAGCCACGACGGACGCTACATCCTGTCGCGCGACTACCTCAACCTCAAGATCTGGGACATCAACATGGAGAACAAGCCCTTGAAGACGATTCCGATCCACGACCACCTCCGGGGCAAGCTGTGCGATCTGTATGAGAACGACTGCATCTTCGACAAGTTCGAGTGTGTATGGAGTGGCGACGACAAGTGAGTCTTCGTAGAGCTTGACGTCTGCCCACGGCGTGCGGCTTTCACCTCGGTTGATGCTGACCGCGGTCTACTATGACGTAGGCACGTCCTTACGGGCTCGTACCACAACTATTTCCGCATATTTGACGTGGACACCCTCAATGACGTCGTGCTGCAAGCGGACAAGTCTGCGTTCAAGGCCAAGAAGCTCGGCGGACCGCTGCCAGGCAACAAGCCCGGCATGAAGAACGGTATGCGCCCAGGCGGGATGCGCGAGAACATGGCGCTCGAGACACTCGACTTCAACAAGAAGATCCTGCACGCAAGCTGGCATCCCCGGGAAAACACCATCGCGGTGAGTATCACGGCGCCTCTCCGTGCCCATGACCTCATGCTGAGCTATTCGGGTCGTCCGCCCTTCTATCCGCGTAGATCGCAGCAACGAACAATCTGTTCCTGTACAGCGCGGCGTGAACGCGTGTTCGGCGTGGCCTTGTTACCCCTGCACCTGCAGCCCGCCACCACCCTCACTCGCCCGCTTCCTCCGCCTCGCCATCCCTCCCGCCCCCGTACATACCACGTTCCTATCCGTCTTGCTGCATGACACGCATCGTTCCTACCGGCAGAGCCGTGACAGACGACCCGAGATACCGAGACCACAGACGGACTTCGCACCTACACACCCCCAACCCCCGCTTCCCCGCGTGTTTCCCCGCATCCCCCGCGTCACGACCAGCCCGGCTCCCCCGCCCCCTCACGACCGCTCACTTGACCCCCCTGCCTCCAGTACAATATCCACACGCGCTGCTGCGCCGCTCGTTTCGCATGATGCACCGCCCGGCTTGCCGGACGCACCCACCCTATCTCACAACCCGCCCCTAATCGCACCGGTTCCCGTCAGCCCTTCTTGGCCCATCGGACTTTGACTCTACCTTAGCCGCACTACCCCTCGTCCCCCGTGCACGTCTTGTCTTGATCGCTCTCCTCCCTCTGTCGTCGTCTCCTCTCAGCTCCCTCCGGTGAACTTTGCGCCTCGTGTCGGCTGTATCATCTTACCTCTCTCGCTCTCATCCTCATCCTCATCCACCCGGCCGCCCTCACCCTTACCCCGTACCCGTAGTTGTGCTCTTGCGCTTGCGCGTGGGCGCCCATCTCTCGTACATCGTCCGCGTCTGTGTTCGCTGCATTCCGTACATACATACAAAGAAGAAGGGGTCGGTGGGTAGGTAGTTCTCAGTAGAAGAAGAATGTATATTTGAATAAGGATCGAAGAGCCGTGCGTGCGTGCGTGCGTGCGTGCGTGCGTGCTGGGGTCGTGTGTATGCACACCCACGTTCGCAACGGATTTCAAGGTAAATATGACCTTGATATCGGGCCCTCGGGAATATTAATGGGCATGAGGGGCGATCGTACAGCGACTTGATACGTCCTTAGTCATTGCGGTTCCTCTTTTGTGGGTGTAACAGGAGTAATCCCTGTCGAAGTTCACGTTGTCGACGTGATTAGTTTCGCTTGGCCGTTGAGCACTAGCAGGCAGAGCGACCGAAGGCTTGTTTGCAGTACATCCGTTCCAGGTCGGCCAGTTGTGAATCAGAACGTCTCGGACGGAGATAGCTTCACGACCCCCTCTCTCCCTGAGAACCCGATCTCGGAGAATCGTGGTCGACGCAATACCAGCCACTTACGGGGACTTGTTCTGTAAGGGTGCTCAGCTGCAGCCGGTTTGCATCCGTAAAGACATGGCACGAGGGAACACGAGCACTGCTCTGATCGGACGATGCAACAGCTACAGGAAAACAATAATGACCACTAGCATTGTACACAACTAGGTGTGAACCTCGCCACCCCACTACAACAGAAGGCCCGAGCCACCTCCGATCGTTCTCTTCTGCAGTGCGGGGAGCCTTCTTCACGCGTCCCTGGCGTAGCGGACAGAGCGCCGCTTCTGCGAACCCTGATGGCGAGTGTGCAGACCGCGGGTAAGCCACCTCTCTCGCCGTGCCATATCGTATGAGCAAGTACGCACCTTTACCTGGACTTGCTGCTGAGCGAACTTCTGCTCTGGCTCCTGGGATTCGCCGGAAGCAGGTGCCACAGACGCAGACGCGGCGCGAAGGAACTTCGCTTTAGTCGCCTTTGCCTTCGTCTTCGCCTTAGCCGTAGCGGTAGCCTTCGTGGCGACTTTGGTGTGCTTGGTACCAGAAGCCTTGGTCTTGGATGCAGCCGCTGGAGTCGATGTTGCGGAGGCCGCCTTTGAGCTGCGAGCCGCACCTTGCTGCACGACGACGCAGGTCCCGAATCCTCCCGTCGTAGTGAAGGACACGAGGCAACTGTTCCCCGACGCGCCGCCAGAACACGACACGCCCTCAGGGAGCTGGGCGACGATGTCCTGAGTGCCCGTACTGGCTGGGTTCTAGCAGACAGCATGATGTCGGTCAAGCCGCGCTTTGCTGAGGCCGTCCCGGATCTGAGACTGACCTTGTCTCCGTTCTTGAGGATCTCTGCAGGGACGAACGACTTCCCCGTGCCCGTCGGGTCGACCTGAGCGGTCAGCTCGCGAGAACCGTCCTTTCCTCTATTTCACGATGTCGATTAGCGTGCGTTCATCTGAGTTCATGCGCTGAGACACTCACGCCACGAAGTTGATGACCTTTGCAGAGAACTTGCCGCTCTTGTCGGCCTTGACGGGCTGAGACAAGTCGAGGTTATGGAGAACGATGACGTTACCGCACTCGCTGTGCTTCGAGGGACGCTGCACATCGCTGCTGGTGGGTGTGCCCTCGACACCCAGGGCTGGGAAGACGGCGGCCTGCGCGTGGGCCTGGAGAGAAACGCTCAAGAAGAGCAGAGCGACCGCAACGAGGCTCTTGGATAACATGGCAGGGGCGGGTGGCGAGGGAATCGTACGCGAAGGTGCAGTTCGACAAAGGAATGAACGGCGATGAGTCGAAGGGCCTGAAGTAGACGACGGATTTGGAGAGGAACCGGCCTCAGGTAGTGTGCTGTAGACAAGAATGCACAAGTGCGCAGTGGTGAGGAACTTCGCGAGATATCCCAGCTATTTAAACGAGTCGGATGGCGATATGAGTGTCGCATCATGACTTGAGGTCCCGGAGAGAATCACATACTATCCCTACCACGGATATGCAAATCCTGAGGCGCTTAGGCTACAGCTCTAGCACATCTTCACCGTACCACCTGAAACTTCGTGAGCATATTCTATACGGTCTGACCTTCACTTTTGTGAGTTTTCGTGGTGAACGATGGCGTACAAGCTCGGTTGGGGCACTTCCGGTGAGGGGCATGAAAAGTTCAGGGTAATGCACATCCTCGTCGCGCAAGCGAATTGTACTCCGATTCGCGTAAATCGGCGATACCCTGCCGACCGTCCTGCCACTGCAAGCCTCGCAGAAGGGATTCACGAATGCCACTCTCGGCTACTATCGCTTGGTAGCGGAGTGCGAAACCCTCCCTCCCTGAGCACACTTCAGCCACATTGTTTGTATTCCTACTCTTCTAGGATACAGAGTACGGATCGGCCAAGCCTGACTGGTGCGAAAGGCTCAGCGAAGCTCATATCCGAAATTTGAGGTTAATCGGTTAAGAAGCTGCAGCGGGATCTGGGCATCAGCAGTTGCAGAAGTGGGTACATTGGCTCTCAAAACGAGTATTTCAGACCTGTAGACCGCAATTCTCCGTCTACCCCGTTCAAACTACATATATGGCCTCTCTATAGCATTCCGAACATACTACAAAAAGAAGCGAGAGAAGAGCATGAGCGGATGCCGCGCTATTGCAGATTTGCATTACTGTGTACTTTTGCATATCCGTGGTAGGGATAGTACGGGGCATTCTGAGGTTGAGCGCACCAATTTTTACTCATTGGGCGCAAGACCATTTGCAAAACCCCGTGACACTGGCAAATTCTTCATGTGAGTGCCTCGCATCGAAGCCGTAGTTGATACAGTATCTCACTCTAAACCAGCGGCTGCGGCCAGACCGTTGCAGAGGCAGTCTGGACTCTGTACTAGGTGATGGACGGTGAGCACGCCGAGGTGTCCGACTTACATGCTCCCGGAAGAACCGTCGTCCTCTTGCAATGCTATGCTGTAGCCTTGAAAGTGTCGGCGTAGGACAAGTCTGTATCATGAAGACGTTCTCGATGAACCGTAGTGTACGCACCTACTTCCAAAGCGCATGATGGGCCTAGACGAATCGAACGAGCGGTCCGCCACCGTGTCGCCGCAATTCATCTTGTGGCAATCCCATCATAATTTGACCGGGCATGCACAGGTCCAATCATGATCCTTCGGTGACCGCTAGTAAAACCGTATGTCATAATATTACCGATGTTGCGGGCGTAGAGACAGTCCGCTGTCCATGGAGATGAGCAACCTCGGAGACCCCCAACGGTGTGGACTCAGCGTAACCTCTGCAGCCAGCAGAATGCAGATACACGTTCTATAAGCGCCCATGATCGTGCTACAGTCGCGCTTATGTTACGAGCACCATACGAGCGCTTCCGTTATGCGTAGTTACTTTGTTAGTGATAGTAAGATACACGAGATAAGCTCAGAGTTACAGTACTCAATATAAGCACCCTCGGGCTGGGGCAACGTCTCCTCGGCTTTGAGCTGGTACATTTTCCCCCATATCGTCTCTGGCGTCTCGTCCTCGCCTGCCGTATCATAAGCTCAAAGCCGACCCCTTGTCCTTTTCGATCCGTGGCATCTAACGGGCTCGAAATCGAAATTTACCGTTACCGACAGTCCCGAGCGTCTACGCTGGTGCACCGCGTTTAGCGCCCATCTCCTCCTCTCTTCGTCGTCGTCTCCTTCTCCTGCTTCTTCTTTCCTCTCTGGTCTTCTTGCGTCCTAGGACGAACCCCTGGGTCGCCTTCTCGAACCGTCTCGAAAATCCACGTCGAAAACCGCTTTTCTGCGCCGTTGGACGACTTTCCGACCGCACACCCCTTTCCGGTGCCAGCAGCCAGCCGACAACCGGAGACCACCCTACGATAGCCTTGGTACAGTGCTCGCTACGTGTTCCGTCTCTCGCTGCCTATCTCTACTGTAGGAAAACCCCACGCGTCAGTCAGCCTTTTGAGGCAGGCGCGTTACGGCCTCTGAAGGGTTCGAGCTCCCGAGCACTTCGGCGAGCCCTTCACGCTACTCAACCGGTTTCCTGTCCGGGTCGAGTCTAAATAACTCGACTGCAGGCGCACCGTTCTGAGACGGTGGACCGGCTCCGTTTCGCATGGACTGTGACTACGATACTCTCCTCGAATCCTACACCCCCGAGCCCTCTCCGCCTCCCGCGCACGTGACTCGTGCGCCCCCACCGGCCGTCTCCCCGAGCGTACCACCTACCCCTCCCGTTCCGCTTGCGCAAGCCCTGCCGACTCGTGCACGTCCGACGTCGACCGTGAGCAGCGGCCCGACCTTGACTGCCACCGGCGCGCCCCTCGCAAGCACAACCCCTTCGCATTTTCTGCACCTCCCGTCACCCCATCCGTCCCTTCCGTCGAAGCCACCGCTACCACCTCCGCACCCGAAACTCATTGCACAACAAGAGCGATGGCGCCACAAATTGACGAGGACACACAAGCCTTCATCCAAGCGACGGTCCAGACTCTTGTCGAGCGGTTCCCGACCTCGTCCCCCCGACCCAAGGTCAAAGAGCCCGACACCTTCGATGGGACTAAGGCGCGATACGACGCCTGGAAGCAAGAGCTTCAGCTCTACGTGGGAAGCATGGACAAGGATCGAGCAATCACTACAATTGTCTCCTTCATCCGTGGCGACCACATCGAGCGCTGGCGGCGCGTCTTCTGCAAGAAGCACCACCTCCCCGGCGGCAAGTGGACCTTCGAGTCCCTTGACGACTTCTGGACGGAGGTCGACAAGACCTACGTCGACCCCAATGTCGTCAAGACCGCCCAGGCGAATCTAGAGCAGTGCCTCATGGGTAGCCGCCCCGCAGCCGACTTCTTCCAGGAGTTCGAGGAGCTTGCCAATCTTGCCGGCTACTCGACCGCTGACAAGCACCTCATCGACCTTGTCGAGCGTCACTCGAAGCCGTCGATCATCAACACCATCTACGCATCTGGCGAGGAGCCCACCAGCTACGAGGACTGGAAGACTCGCATCACCAACATCGACACCTTCTGGCGCAAGGGTCAGATCGTTCGCGGTCATGCCCCCTCACTGTTGGCGTTCCCCTCCTCCTCTCGTCCTGCTCCGTCGGCACCCTCACCGTCCATGCGTAACCCAGCTCCTGTTGCCTCAACTTCTACTGCCCCACCCATCCCGACACGCCGTGATGGCACCGGCATCGTCTACGGTGGCCATGGTCAATCAATGGACCTTGACCGCACATGCCAGAAGTGTGGGAGCAAGAGATCCGAGGCCGGATCGTGTCGCTCGCCGTGGCATTACCCAAACCGGAGCCCGGAGCAGCAGCGTGTCCGTCGTGCCTGGGAAGAGCCGGAGGCACGTGAGGAGCTGGTTGAGTCGATGCGTCGCTGGGCTGCTGAAGATCCCGAGGACTTCGCTGCGCAGGGTTTCGAATTAGGGAGTGTGTGACCGCACCATCACGCTTCCCTTGTATCTCATCACCTTCAGTCCCACTCCCCGCTCAATCTTGTAACATAGTTTCTCCGACTAGCTCTCCCTCTCACCCTACTATGGGTTGTACCACTACTACTTCAGTAAATGAAAAACCCAAAAACATCGGAAAAACTAGTCCGAGCGCGGCGGACACCAAAACCAATGTGTTCAGCATTACCTCTGAGGGTCCTCGCTATTTCAAGGTGGTACGGGGAACTGGCGCTAGGCATCAGCTGGACATACCGGTGGAGATTGAGAATCCGGAGACGGGGGCCAAGATGGACTTGGTGGGTTTGGTGGACACGGGTTGCACAGGCTCTTGCGTACATCGAGATCTGGTTCGACGGGCTAATCTCACCATGCACCCATTTGAGCAGCCAATCGCTGTGTATAATGCGGATGGCTCGCCAAATGTAGGAGGTAGTATCACCCACTACGTCACTCTATGGTTGCGCATTGGTGATCATCGGGAGCGCCTTCAGTTCCTAGTGACCGACCTGGGGAAGGCAGATCTCTTCTTAGGCCATGAGTGGATTG
>MU277699.1:59420-176241 GCA_022385805.1 Pilatotrama ljubarskyi | reverse complement strand
GTTGTTGCTCAATTGGGTAACAATGGGGATTTTGAGATGACCGAGGACGGTCTCACCTACAGGAAGGGGAAGTTAGTCATACCCAATGATAAGGGTTTACGTGGTCGCATTATAGCAGCGCACCATGACTCGGTCAGTGCAGGTCATCCGGGCAGAGAGAAGACCCAGGGATTGATTTTTCGCTCATACTGGTGGCCGTCTATGCGCAAAGACATCTGCGCATACATCAAGGGATGTGCCATATGCCAGCGAGCAAAAATTGACCATCGACCTCGCGCTGCACCATTAAACCCCAACCCAATTGCTGACTACAATTGGGAATACATATCAGTGGATATGATTACTCATCTCCCTGGTTCCCATGGGAACAATGCAATCCTTGTCATTGTGGACATGAAGTCGAAAGACTTCATTGCCATTCCTTGCACCGACCAACTTACTTCTGAAGGCTGGGCTAACCTGTTTATCAAACATGTGTATGCCAACCATGGACTGCCTAGGCGCATATACTCAGATCGAGGGTCGGTCTTTGTCTCAGCGTTCATCCGGGACCTGTACCGGAAGCTGGGTATCCAAGGAAACCCAAGCACCGCCTATCACCCTCAGACAGATGGGCAAACTGAACGCATCAATCAAGAGATAGAGAACTACCTTCGTATCTTTGTGAATCACCGCCAAGATGACTGGGCTGACTGGTTGCCGCTTGCCATGTTTGCATACCGAAACAGAAAGCACTCAGCCACAGGATTTTCGCCATTCTACATGACCCATGGGCGTGAAGCCTTCACCGGGGTTGAAACTAGGAAGCCAGTGCTAGCAGAGGCAGCTGAGCAGTTTGCTACACGGATGAAGGGGATTTCTCGGCAGGCTTCTGCAGCATTAGAGCTTGCCAAAGAGGCTATGAAGCGAAAATACGACCGTCACCGTCGTGAATCGCTTGAGTACAAACCTGGAGACTGGGTATTCCTTGACTCATTCCATATACCGAGTGAGCGGCCTCACAAGAAGCTTGAGGATAAGCGCTATGGCCCCTTCGAAGTACAGTCAAAGGTGGGCCCCGGTGCATACCGTCTCAAGCTTCCCAGGCAATGGAAAGCCATTCATCCAGTCTTCAATGAAGCCCTCTTATCCCCCGCTCATCAGCCAACCTTCCCTGATCAACCCCGGATGGAGACTGTGGCCCCAGACATCACAGATGCCCCACCAGTACCAGAGGAGGTACTAGATTCTAAAGTAGTGCGTGGAGGTCTACGGTATTTGGTGAAGTGGAAGGACAAACCACGATCTGAGAATACATGGGAGAAGCGAAGTGAATTGATGAAAAGCTGCAAACCTTTGCTGGACCGTTTTCACAAGGATAATCCTACAGCGCCTCGTATGCCGACTATTACTATAGCACCTCGGTCACGTAGTATACAAGTAGCAACACCAACAGAAACAGTCTGGGATAAAGCATGGAATGGGTGGCAAAAATACTGTACTAAACAATATTGGACTCTAGGACTAGTTGAAGACGTACTCGTGGAATCGTGAGGACACGATTCTTGAGAGGGGGGTATTTGTTACGAGCACCATACGAGCGCTTCCGTTATGCGTAGTTACTTTGTTAGTGCTAGTAAGATACACGAGATAAGCTCAGAGTTACAGTACTCAATATAAGCACCCTCGGGCTGGGGCAACGTCTCCTCGGCTTTGAGCTGGTACATTTTCCCCCATATCGTCTCTGGCGTCTCGTCCTCGCCTGCCGTATCAGCTTACCAGTGGGGCCCGCTCGTACTCGTCCGCGTCCGTGGTTCCGTGTTCGCTGCATTCCGTACATATATACACAAAAAAAGGGGTAGGCAGGTAAGGGACAGTGAAGGATGATTATATATCTGAGCTAGGGTCGAGGAGTCATGCATGCATACATGAGCGTGGAGAAAACTCAGCGGCCTTGAACCGTGACGTGCCAAGCCCGACCCGGGGACCTGGCTTGAAGGCAGACTGGCAGTACCAGGCAAGATGTCACTGGTCGGTACTGCACATCCTACTTGGATTGCGTTTCTTCCTTTCCAGGAGTGATGCCTGTGGCAGCCGTAGTCAGTGTGGCGGAGGCTGGGTTGCCAACGTCTGAGATGTGCGCGGCCCGGGTTCGAACGTCGTAGTCGCAGAAGAAGGCCATCCTAGCCTGAGGCTGGACAGCAAAGGCGAACTGTGATCACTGACGAGGTTAGAAAGCGATTCTGCATCTTCTTGTCCGGCGGACGTTCTGTCCGCTTCAACGAACTGCGGCTGGATGACCTCCGGAGGGTAGACGACGCATGTGCCACATGCGGCAGTTGTTGGAGGCCTGACAACCCGGAGACAGTGCGAACGTCAAATCAATGCGAGCTCTAGGGGTATAGCACATACCAAGACTCAAGGGCAGGAGAAATTGTCTCATTTGGGCAAGCTGGTGTGCAGAGCGACATGCCCAGGGAGGCAGTCAGATCGAAATTAGCTTGGCTGTCTGACTCGGTGATTGGCGATTTAGGCCTGCCAGGTGGCAGGGTGGAAAGGGGATCTTAAGTACAATTCACTCAGGACATCTGCATGCTAGATGTACGTACTGGGAGTTTGTAGCATTGGATGCTGATGTTTCAGTGGGGAGCGCAATCGACAGCTTGCTCACCGCACATTCCAAGATATCAAGGGAGCAATCTAGCCCGAGTAGCCAAGATCAGGGGTGCAGAGCTTGAGATTTGTGAATGAGAGTGATGAAGAACTTGAGCACAGATGAAAGATCCCGAGGTGTGAGAGGGGCGAAAAAGGCAAGGTGATCTGTAATGACAGTTACAGCCAGGACGAGAGGCAGGGCTGCTGTTCGGAAGTCATCATAGTCATCATACATGTGATGGAATTTGCAGTGGTCTAGCCTCCTGGCATGATCCGCAGAGCAGCAGCACAGAACCTGCACGAGGTTGGTGAGAATACCGTGTGCTCTCGCGCATAGCAGCTGCTGTTCTTCCCAGTGAGCATTTTATACTCGCCTGACGCGTGGACATGGGCTATAACAGTCATCAGCTGTGTGACAGCTCTGAGGTATGTGTCGAGTGTTGACACAGCCGAGATCTTGTAATGTGGGAATCCGAGCTTCGTCTTGACATGCTCTCTGTGACGGTAGCAAGCTGCAATAGCTGCGGACGTCTCTTTCAGTACAACCCAAAAGCGCTGCAATGTAGCGAATACGGACCATGCGCTACTGCCTTACTTTGGCTGGTACCATGCCCTTGTTGCAAGCGGTACAGACCAACTCTATAGCCAAGTCCTCCATGCGGGTCCGGATCACATCAGTGTCACCGTCCCACCACCGATGCATTGGAGCTGGCAGGAGGAAAGTTCTGGCTGAAGCGCTGGCCTGGGATTCTGGGGGGGATGCTACTAGGATCAACAGGCAAGCAACCCAGTCTAGTTGTGAGGCGCTCACTGACATGCCTGAGGACCGCCCAGAATGTCTCAGGTCATCGGCAAATGCGCGAATATCAGAGATGTGCTGCGAGAGACTGTCATGTTGCCGATCTGACTTCATCATGGAGTCCAAGGACCTCACATGAAGAACTTTGTGAAAGAGGATTTGACTACTGAGAAGCACCTCAGGAAGAGTGATCAGCGACTCATCCTCCCGTGCCATGCCCGGGAAGCTGTGTGTCCCTTTCTGGAAGAAGTGCGCTGCTTCGGAGTGTTGTACACTATCCAACCAATACTGGAAATCCCGGGGGAAAGCATTCGACAAGCATACAGCCGCGCAATTGATGGCGTCCGGGCTGAGCGTAGCATCATAGACAGTGGCCAGGATATCAAGGTCGAGCTGACTAGACTGTTCAGCAGTGGCAGACTGTTCTTGTGCACGCCACGACCTAGTGGGCCCAGATGCTCTCTCGGCGCGTCTATGGAGATATCTGAAGGCGGTACTGGAAAAGCTTGATAGCCTCGTGAGAAAGTACGGTCACCTTGTGCGCGTTGAAAGCCAATGCAGCGCCCGCAAGGCCAGGGATGCTGCAAACTGCAAGAGAGTGCGCCGCACGACTTGGAAACGGCGCCGGACAGGTTGCCATGTGGCGTAGAGGGCAAGAGTTTGGGGAGATACGTATGCGCAGCTCGCTTTGAAGAGTGGGAGGACAGTGGCGCCTATCGTGAAGATGGCGAGGAGGCCCACCAGTGCAGACGTGACGGCTGCTACCGTGGAATGGAGCATCCATAGGAGGATGAGAAGGCCGGCGAGGAACAAGCCGAGTGCAAGTTGGAGTAACATGGGTATCGCTGTGACGATGTCGGCTACATGCCAAGCCTTGAGACTGTGCAGACGATATTGGCGCAGACGGGCGACTTGACGGGAACCCCCATGAAGATCGCTTTTACAGTGGTTAATCCATTGCTTGACCATGATGCCGACAAAGGCTGAAGGGAGACTCAGGACGAGGCTCGAAAACCAGAGCGTATTCAACCAGATCGCCGCGACAGGAATAGCCTGTGGACTGGCCGCGAGGGCGTCCTGCGAGGTCGGAACAGTGAAGTTGACGAGCGGAGGATTTGTAGCGAAGCTGCTCAGCTGTGATGAAATTCGTTGCAAGAGAGTGGTATTGACATCGCCTGGTTCTGTAGCAGCAGGCTGGAGCATTGGGTACGATTGTACGTTTAATGCGGTGAGTATGGCGGAAAAGAGACCGGCCTGTTATGCTATACATCACTTGAGTATGTATGGCGAAGTCGAAGGGCAACATACATATACGAGATATGTATCGATTTCAGTGGTCCATCTCGTCATCAATTCGTTACTATAGGTTTCCAATGATTGAGTAGTCTTCGACCACGCTTCGCTGATATCCTCGCGTGTGTAGAGATGTGTCCTCCTGTTGTGATACAAGTCCTAGATGTGCCATGTGTTATTACGCAGATTTCTGGTTTCGGGAGCACAAGCGTGAAATGAACGCACGTCTTGAGAGTCACATACAGGCCCGGCGAGCAGCTCTTGAAGAAGCTTGTCATCAAGGACGGCTTGTCCGTCTGAGGCTTGCTGCAACGGCTCTCGTCGCATTAGCAGGTAGAAGCATTCATTCACGCTTCGTGACTCACTGCATGAGTCTCCGCCTCAGCCGTAGGAGGATTGTCGGTCGACTCGGGACATGGTCCTGGGCCCTGAGATGCTGCGACGGAGTCCCTTCGCAGCTGACTTTCTGCTTCAACACCGTCGTGTACCGGTTCTGTCATCGCCATTCCCGAGAAAAGCGAGGAGAATGGTGTCGGATGCCTGCAGAGACTGCGACGCAGCTGTGTCCGGTCTGGCACTCAGTACGGTGGTACCTCGTTATGTCTGAGCTTGAGTGCGAATCGTCGCGTATAAAAAGAGTATATCGCAAGTGTAAGTGTACTCGGATTGCGGCCGCATCCTGTGCGAACGGAAGCAAAAGTGTGTGACTTGCATCGGATTCGTGGTGGCTGCACGGCGAGGCGCCCGATGGATCTACGTAAGGCGCTCACCCTCACCGGGCCATCGTCCTGTGCCACAGTCTGTCATCCACAGCAGCTTGGTGCCTCCCCTCTGCCATGGACCAAGAGTCATTCCGCAAGCTGCTCCAGACACCCAAAGCGGCGACCCCAACCTCTCCCAACGCATCCTCCGCGCACGTCCGGGGCTCGCTCCTCGCAGCCGCTACGGCAGCGGGGAAGAACTCGAAGAAGAAGAATACCATCGACGCGTCGCAGCCCGCGTTCAAGCCGCGGCAGGTGAAGAAGGGCGCGAAGGGCGACGCGTACCGGGACCGCGCGACGGAGCGGAGGCTGGGCATCGGGAACGATTACGCGCAGGTGAGCGAGCGAGTCTGTACCACCGGGCGGGCGGGGAGTATACGCGCATTCTTGCGTGTAGTCCGTGACGCTCCCAAAGGCTCTACTAAGCAGTCTTTTGTCCGTGTATAGGTGGAAGCTCTAGCGGAGGAGTTTGAACGGAGGAATGCCGACAACGACGATCGTCAAGCAGTACGTCCCCTCTTCTCCTCCAGCACATCCCTGTGTGCTCATTTCTGCATCTTCGTTCCCCGTACCCTACAGGTAGAAGAACAGCGCAAGTACCTAGGCGGAGACAGCGAACACACCGTCCTCGTCAAAGGCCTCGACTTCGCGCTCCTCGAGCAGGCCCGCGCACGCGCGGCCGCCGAGGCCGCCGCTACCGAGGACGTCTCGCTCGAGCAGGCCTACCTCGAGTCCGCCGCCGCGCAGCCCAAGAAGCGCACGCGAGAGGAGATCCTGCGCGAGCTCAAGAGCAAGCGCGGTGGCGCGGGCGGAGGAGGGGGAGAGGACGCGGCGGCGGAGAAGGCGGTGAAGCAGGCGGCGGCAGACAAGGCGTTGGAGGAGGCGAAGAAAGCTGGCAAGTTCAAGCCGATCGGGTTCAAGCCCGTCGGGGGCGCGCCGGAGAAGGGCGAGAAGGCGAAGCGGAAGAAGAAGGCGAAGGCGGGCGAGCCGGAGGAGAACGGCGAGCGGAAGAAGAAGCGCAAGGTTACGGCCGCTTCTGCTCAGGACCAGGCTGCCCAGCAAGCGAACGCGGCTTCCTCTACGGCCGGTCAATCTGAAAGCAAGGTGGCCGAGGGGGCGCAGCCCGAGGCGGGGCCGTCGAAACCGCCACCTGCACCGGAACCGGAGCCTGTAGACGAAGACTTTGACATCTTCGCGGACGCGGGCGAGTACACCGGCGTCGACCTCGGCGACGAGTCCGACGACAGCGACGCAGAGCGGCCAGCCGGCCAGGGTGGAGAAGAAGAGGGTGAAGTGCCGGACAGCGGCGCGCCGCCTCCGCGCAAGTGGCTCGCGACCTCGGACGACGAGCGGGAGTCGAGCCGCGCAGTCTCCCAGCCTCCAGCGCGTTCTACGCGGTCTCCGTCGCGATCGGCATCACCTCAGCGCCGCGCAGGTCCCTCACAGAAGGCGCCTGCGGTGGAGGATATTGAGATGGAGGACGGGGAAGAGGAGGAGAGGCCGGTGCGACTGCAGCCGCTCGCGTCGTCTGCGCTGCCGTCCATCAAGGACTTGTTAGCGATGAGCGAGGAGGCTGAGAAGGCCGAGAAGAGACGGCTGAGGAAGGAGAAGAAGAAGGGGGGAGGCGGAGGAGGCGGAGGCGGGGCACCACCCAGTGAGAAGGATACGAAGGCGAAGGTCGAGCGGGATTACCAGAGGTGAGTCCTTTCGCGATCGTGTACAGTCGTTTGCGGCTGATTATGGGACGGTCTCGCAGGTTGAAGGCATATACGGATAAGAAGGCGAAGTCATAGTGCTACGTCGTCCTGCTCGATGATACCGGACAACGTTGTGCTATTCCTACTAGATTGGATCGTCCCAACCATGCAGTCATCCATATCGATAGCTCAGCATGGAGCCTCTATGCACCGCGGGGGGTCCCCTCGGGCTTCTGATTGTCATTCGCAGGGCGACATAGCTGTAGGGTCGACAGTCTGAAATTCCGGAAGGACATGGAGAGGTACTACGGGAGGTACGACGGGCAGCTCGGTTCCACAAGTATGTTGGTGGCGTTTGCATAGGCTCGGAAGCAGACGTCCCCGAAATGTCCCTGGCTTGATAAACTCTACGTCTACGTCTAGACGTATGTGGTCAACGGGGAAGCTAGCGACCGCACGATCGTCACTTGTGAGGACGCTCAGCATGCACTAACTGTGACTGGATGCGGGTATGACTCCAGACCATTCATTCCCTCATGCGCCGCATTCCGTAGCCTGAGCGCAGTCATGTAAGTCGGGTTTGCAGCACTGAGGTCATAGAGATGCAGCTGATACTGATAATATCAGTGATATCCGCAGATGCAGCGCAGACACCAGCCTTTGTCGAGCAGTCTCGTACTCGGTCTAGACGCCTGGGCCGGTCTTCGATGCCCCCTGTCTGAGTTGTTGACAGTCGTCCAGACGCGGACCCGGCGGGACCCACGCTCAGATCGGAATGTCCTGCGGGATATCTGGTGCCCCGCTTGGCTGTGCAGCGCAAGGGAGGGGAGTGCTGACGAGCTGGAGGAAGGCCGCATGAGGAAGAGGCACGCATCATTCATGTGTGCCATCCGGCAGGGGCATGGAGCGGGCGAGTGCACGCTTGGGCGAGAGTTGCTCGGCCGTTGGCGGTCGCACTAACCGCGGATGCGCACGGCGGGTGGGTGTGCGATGACAGGGTGTGCCCGATGTGCCCCGTTCCGAGCATTGCGTCCAGATCGCTCGCGGCACTGCAGCCACGCCGGACGAGCGCGGATGTCATATCCTCCCCTCCCGCCTATATAGCCTCCCTCTTCTGTCTACGGTCGAGCATTGATGTAACACCACCACTCCCTACAACTATGCACGTCTCACTCCCTAAATCGCAATCCTCGCCGTCCAACAGTCCGCCGACGCAGGTTACCACTCCGTCGCCCTCCATGAGCGCAGCACCGAGCCCGCACACGAAGGGCGTCAAGCGCATCGTGTCCGGACTGAAGCGCCGGATCAGCAACACCTTCCTTCGCGGGCACCGCCACCACGCGAGCACTGCAGCCGACGTCCCGCCCCTGCCCTCTCCCCTCGTCCTCGACTCCCGCCCCATCCCCATCCCCATCTCCGTCTCTGTCTCTCCCCACCCGCGCCCCAGCGTCGACACTCTCACCAAGAGCGTCACCGCAGGCGGCCTCGGAAAGCACCCCGCCGACTGCTCAGACTTGTCCGACGCGACCTCGAGCTACAGCTCCAGTTCTTCCTCTGCGGGACGTCCGGGAGCAGGACGTCGTGTCGAATCGTCAGACTCAGGTTCGTACTCGTACACTTCGCCCAAGGAGCACCTCGAGGGCAACGACGCAGCCTCGGGTTTCCCTCCGGAGATTGGGAAGAGTATCCCCAAGGCAGAAGAGAAGGTATCACCCGCTGCGCCTCAGGGCGAGCCAAACGTCAGCGCGCTCGTTGACCCGATTGAAGGTGTCGGCGGACTCTCTGCCCGCTTACCGCCGCTAGAGTCTCTCACAGCCCCCATCGACGAGTCTGTTGTCGAAGAGTCTCCAAGGGAGAGAAAGCTCTCCCTAGCGTCCATCGAGTCACTCACAGCTCCTATCGAGACTCTCGTTCTCTCCGCGGAGGACAACTCCTTCGAAGCCCTCGCGTCGCCCCCGGAGGCTTTCAATCAGGCGACGTTCCGAGGCAGAACCTTCTCCATCGAGTCGCTCACCGCTCCTCTTGAGACCCTCATTCTACCCCAGGACAATATCGCACATTCACATGAAAACCAAGCGCTCCCGGAATCTATTGCACTTGCACTCTTGACCCCACTCCCTCCATCCCCACCTGATTCTCTGCGGATTCTACCAATGGCACCATCACATCCCTTAGAGGTTTCCGAGCCAGACGTACAATCCTCTACTGTCGAAGACTTATCGACCAGCCATGAGCCTCGCACATCGACTCTCGACTCGCAGTTGACGGCGTCTATGGAGCTTCCCCGCGCCGCGCCCCTCGTCAGCCCGCCGGCTCCCGTTGGCGAGCCCGAGGTTCCCGACCCCTTCCTCCGCGAACCTGAAGTTTCTTCAGAGGATGAGCCTTCGGACGCGTCGGAAGGTGCACATGAGGACATAGTCTCTCCGTCCGCGACGCCTGCGGCCGAAGAGATAACGCTCGCCCCCTTCCAACCCTCGATCCCGCCCACCCCCCGCTCGCCCAACAGGAACAAATCTGTTCCGCCGACGCCTGTGCCCACGGGGAGGAGCGAAGATGAGGACGAGGACGAGGAGGAAGCACCGGAGCTATACATACCGGGGCTTACGCTGCCGACTATGTTCCTGCCGATCCCGAACGTACGCTATCCCGCTTTCTCGTCGCTGACGTGGTGGCTGCCGCAGAGTTTTGATGAATTATTCTATGTCCCCCCGTCCGTGTATCACTAGACAGACCCGCTGAGCACGCTGTTGACGAAATATATTCCGCCTGAGAAGCGTCCCCCGCGAGACTTGACCGGCGACTACTCCCGTGCTGGGGGCGAGCTGCATCCGCTGATCGTGAGTGGTCGAGCTCGTAAGATGTGAGGAACATGAGTTGATCGAATGCAACGCGCAGATGACGAACAGCTGGAGAGCAATCGCGCGGCAGGCGCGGGACCGTATCGTCGAGGCGGATCCAGAAGAAGTAGCATACATCCTCTCCGTAAGTAATCGTGCCCGTATCAAGCCCTTCAGACTTTCTCCGTTGACCGTCCACGGGCGCAGCTATGGTACCTGCGCCTCTCCTCGCTCGCGCGCATGCGCCTCTTCAACCAAACCTCGGCCGAGTGCACGAATCTCTTCGTCGTGCTGCACGCCGTTGAGCCGCGCGAAGCGCGCGAGTACCTCTTCGACCGCGTCCTCCCGTTCGAGCTCGATGTCCTCCACGCGAAGCTCCGCTACTGGGCGGGCGACCACCTCGGCTACCTCGACGCGCTCGCCGCGCTCCTCAGCCGGTGCAAGCGCAAGGCGCGCGCCGCGCGCGGGGACCAGGTCGCGCACGCGATGTGGACGGAGCGCGGGACCAGGGTGTGCCTCATCATCGCGTCCCAGCTCATCGAGATGCGGGTGCGTCGCTCCGCTCTTCTCTCCCATGTGAATGCCCTCTTGACCATGGGCGTGCGATGGATAGGACTACACCGCGGCAGCGAAGATCCTCGAGCCGCTCTGCGTGCAAGCGGGGGGCGTATCCTCGCCCGCCCTCCGCTCCGCCGTCGCGCGCGTGTACCTCCAAGGCGGGTACGTCGCGATGGCGGCCTCGCACTTCGCCGCCGTCGCGGAGGACCCGACGGCGGACCCGGTGCAAAAGGGCATGAACGCCGCGCTGTTCGCGTCAGCCGAGGGCGACTGGCCGCGCGCGACCGCCGAGCTGCAGCGCATCCTCGCGGCCGACCCGGACAACTTCGTCGCCACGAACAACCTGGCCGTCGCGCTGCTCAACCAGGGCAGGCTGCAAGAGGTACGCTGCACGTGCACGAGCCGGAGCGAGGCTGCTATCATCGGTGCTTACCGGGAAAACAGGCGATACAGGTGCTGGAGGACGCGTTGCGCACTTCGCCCGCGACGATCGTCACGGCGGAGCCGTTCTTGTTCAATCTCTGTGAGCTCAGCGTCGCCGATCTACGGACATTGCTCCGCCTCATGCTGACATATAACGCACACAGCGACCTTGTATGAGCTGCGCTCCGCTGCGGGCGCAGACAAGAAACGCGACCTCCTCGTTGAAGTCGCGAAATGGGCCGGCGATGGCCTCCGTACGACCTGCCTCAAGTTGCCCACGACGTAGCGGAGAAGAGAGGTAGCGCCTTAAGACTGGGCGATACCCACACCCAACTTGCAGCTCAGCCGGAGCAAAAGCAGTATACGTAGCGATGCAATACGCCATGTTGCATAAACGAACGTGAGAGATGGACATACGCCGAGGAATTAGTGTGCGCGAGCGTGCGTAGTAGTGTATCGCGTCGATTAGCTGTCCTTCCGCTGGGTCCATATCCAGAGCTCCTCGTCCCTTCCCCTGTTCCCGTTCTTCCAAGATTCGATACGCATCGCCGCTTCCCCCTTCTTGCACATTCTCATACAGCGGATTGACGGGTCATAACATAAAGTTGAAGGTCCTGCCAGCCTGTACGATAGCCTCTTAGCACCGCTTCCCAAACTCTGATACCATGAATGAAACAAACGCACCTCCTCCGACGCGGCACATCACCCTCTTGCTTGTGCCCCTGCCCCCAGAGCGCGTCATCGTCGTCAGCTTGCAGGTAATGACCTTCCGGCCAAGCATGTTGGAGAACGCGTACTGCGCGCGGATCTCCTCGCCCTCCTTCGGGATCGCTCTGAGGGGAGGGTCGACGCGCTCCACGAGGAGGCCGTGCGGGATGGAGTTGACGATCGCCGCGACCTCCGCGTCGAGAGGGTCCTTCGGATTCGCAGATGTGTAGAAGTGGAGAGGACCGTCGAGAGGGCCCTCCCGGGTAGGCGTCGCAGCACCTGCGCGCGAGGCAGGCCGCGAGCCGGGCGTACGGGGAGACGTCCCATCTCTGAAACTGGACGGAGGCATGCGCGACTGGAGGGACGGCCGTGGCGTCATGCGCAACGCGTTCTCGGGCGTCTGTGCTCGTTGAGCGGAGGCGTGGAAGGACATCGCGCTGTCCGGGCGATACGACATCGCGGTGCCCGGCCGCGACGCTGATGAGACATGCACGCTCGGTATAGGGATCATCGAGCGACTGGGCGGCCGCATCGGGATCCCGGTGACAGACTGCGTAGGAGACAGGGCACGTGTGGGCGACAGCGCGCGTTGCATGAACGACGTCGGGCTGACGTCGCCTGCTGCCGACATGGAGCGCAAATGGCTCACCGAGGGTGCAGGAATGTGACTCGGGGTCTTGGGGCGTGACCGAGGGGATATTATTGCTTCTTGAGACATAGCGAAGGGTAGACCAGGCGTCTGGGAACGCGACGGCGGCCGGTATATTGAGAATGGCGTGTTGGAGGACTGCGCCGTGGAAACTGAGGAAGTGACAGGGGACCATGGCCGTGAGGATGCCATGGAGCTGCGCGAGAGGCTTCGCTTGTACAGGGGAGGAACTGGGGGTATATCGTCAGAGGAAGAACGCGGGAGACCAGAGACGGACGGTCTTCTAGGGGACTTCTTGATAGTTGCCGTCCGTTCGTCTGGCTGAACCCTCGTCGAGCTGTTCCACGCTGGCCGTGACTTGAGCGTAG
Organism: Pilatotrama ljubarskyi; assembly: GCA_022385805.1. Taxonomy (NCBI): domain Eukaryota; kingdom Fungi; phylum Basidiomycota; class Agaricomycetes; order Polyporales; family Polyporaceae; genus Pilatotrama; species Pilatotrama ljubarskyi. Next base: position 163,514 of record MU277699.1, on the reverse strand, counting down.
AATTCGCCTCAAGCTTCTTGGATGCAGGAGAGGACTCTGGGGTGAGACTATTGCTATACTTGTGAGAGGGACGCTCGGGAGTGGTCGGTGTCGGAGGTTGGCCACCATTTAAGAAGTTGAACATGGACGACCTATGTCGGAGGGTACGCGCTGGCTCTGAAGAGGGTGTACGGGTCGGCGCCGGGCTCCTTGAGGGCACAGGAGTAGCTTTCCCCGGGGAGGGGGACTTGGTGCCAGAACCGGCGGCCCTTAGCTTCCGCGCGAACTTGCGGAAGGGTGATATCGACCTCGAGATCGTATTGGCTGCCCCGCTCGGGGACCGGCCTTTCGACTTCCCACCACTCGGCGGCGTCGCAAGATACCCGTTCTTGGACATGGTCGTCTGCCCAGAATGGCTTGACCCGCCCTCGCTCAATGCAGATTCGCCTTGCAAGAACAGTCGGCGCAGGTTCTCCATGTCAGCATCGGTCCTCGTTATTCGCTCCTTCAGATTCCGCCAACGCTGAGTGCACTCGGCATGCCGCCGGAGACACTCGCCGTTCTTCGTCACGCGGTCCTGGACCCCCTTGTCAATGATGGAGAGGACCTTGGTAGTCGCAGGCATGTAGTGCCTGGAGAGGCTCAGTAGGCGCTGCCAAAAAAGACTCGGTATACTCACTTCTTCTTCGCTTCGTAGGACTCCATCATGGCTTGGAAGGTGTCATATGTGAGGGGTTTGTCGGAGCGTCCAGAGGATGAGGCGCTCGAAGCATTGACGGAGTCGTCCAGTCCCCGTTTCTGGACCTGCCAAAGGAAGTCCTAGGGGTAAAGCGATATCAGACTTGGGTCGCTCAGTCGCCGAGGGCAAGCCGCCGCATACCTGACATCGATTAACGGCTTTCTCGAGACTAGACATCATACCGTCCGCCTGCTCCGTGACGGTACGGAAGACCGTCAACCACTTGTCTTCCTTCAGTTCTTCCTTCAGCACTTGGATATCCTTCTGCACCGAGTCCCACTCGGCCACCAGGTCCGCATGCTTACGCAGAATAGCGGCCTGCTCGTCGGACACCGAATCGGCTTGCGTCGGGGTCTTCTCTGAGCGGCGCAGAAGCGGTTCCAGGGATTCGCTGATGGACTTGATGCCTTGGGAAACTGCATCTACGCGTTCATCCAAGCTGACCAGAGATTGGTCGATGCCGCTTGAGGCACTACTGGAATCCCCGGATGATTGAGACTTGTGCCGCAACTCCTGGATTTCTGCCAAGCGACGCGATCTCGGGATGAGTTCATTCCAACAGTTAAGAACCCAGCCTACCGAAAATACGCGTCTGGATATCCGAGATGGCGTAGGACAGTTCCGTCATATGTGTCGAGATAGCGAGAAGGCGCAAGTCACTGCGGGGAAGGTCAAAATGCGACACCAGATGGAGGAAGCAGAGGCGTACTCTTGACTTCTCCGCCTCCCCTGGGAGATGAGCGACACGCGGTTGACGGTGACAGTGACGTCCTCTACCGAGGTTCATCAACCACGAGCTCGGGACCAGCCACTCAGACACGATGCATACCATCGTCAGCTCCGCTTGAACGGCCCGAGGAGGAGCTGGATGTGGACTTTGCTGAGGCGGAGGGCGAGGGCGATGGTGGTACATGGCTGAGGCTGTTCTTGGACGACGAGGAGCGTATGCTAGATGACCGGGAGGACGTGAGGGTGAGAGAGACCATAACAAGGAGCGAGACAGCGCAAGAACGAGAGCGTAGACAGGATACGTGAGACTTTGGACGGAATACGGAGAGGAGTCGGAGGAGTGAGCAATGGCAGAGAATCTGAGACGAACGAGACTCGTGCCTCAGAGGATCCGCCGGGTCGAAACTAGTGTCGCAGAGGAGGAGGGTATACGCAACAAGTTGACGGGGAACGACGACGGATCCTCTGCTCGTCGACGACCAGCAGCGCTTCGGCAGACAGGGACAAAAGGATTTCGACGGTCGTCGTCGTCGATGACGGTTGAGTTGGGCTGAGCCGCGAACGCCAGGAATGCAGTATAATAACAGCAATTACTAATCCACGCTATATACGCATTACAACCGCTCTAATGCACCATCATTACTCGGCAACGATCATTCTAGTGCCCTACTGTAATAACAACGTCCGAAGCGCAACAGCCATACAGGCTTTTGTTCCACCAATCCAGAGCATAACACTCCGGCACCTATAGCTAGTCAACCTCCATCGCCTCGTGCCCGTTGCTCTCTTCCCACTGCGCCTCCTCCGCCGCGGGGTGCAGCCGTGCCATCTTCGTCTCCTCCCACCGTTCACGGAAGCGATTTCGCGCCTCCTTGTCCGCTTCCTGCAACATCGCCATGCGAGACTTCCGCCACTGTCTCGGATCCATCGACTGATGAATTCCAGGGAGGAGGCCCTCCATCGCCCACAGATGCCGGTGCTGATAGACTCCCACGTCGGTCGAGGAGACGGACAGCGCGTGCGCCATCGCCGGCGCCATGAGCGGGTGGTGGAAAAGACCTGGATAGTATCGTCCGCTAACGAGCGAGAGCGACAGGACCGCTTCATGGTCTGGTGGCAGAATAGGCCGGAACTTGAACCCCTTCGTTGCCGGTGGCAACGGGTAAGGAGTAGAAAGCACAGGGTGTGAAGGTTCCGCGCTGAGGCCGTGATCCTTGTCCTCGTCCTTGTTCTGCGCGGCGGCTTCTGGTGATGTCTGAGACAGTATCGCAGAAGCGGTTTCCGACACAGACACAGTAGGGTCGGGATTGGGAAGGGGAGGCGGCTTGAGAGGCGACGGTTGATTCATGAACGTCGGCGCGCCGTTCGGACCTTGTGACAAGCTTTCACTCCGAGGGTTGGCAGTGTCGTCTGGCGTTGTGCATGAGATCGTCAGCGACTTATCGAGACACGTAAGAGAAGTCACTTACCGTTCGCTATCGATGTCGCTCTCCCTTTACCCTTCGCCGTGCCGCTGACCTCCATCGTCCGAACGCCCTCCGCGACCTCTTCCCAATCATCATCAGCGAGCTCGTAGATCATCCCACTCGCCCTGCACTCCTTCGTGGACCCAGTCCCTGACGCATCCGGCACGTCCACAATGAACAGTCCCTCCATCCTCAAGAACAACCCCTTCTCGCTCGCCCCGAGCCTTTGCGGATCCGCCTCCGCCGCCTCCGGATTCTCCTTCATGCTCTCGATCGTCGACGGAGACGGCCCAGAGGGTGGGTAAATCACGTCCGTGCCCTTCGGCGCGAACTGGCCGCGCGCGATCTTGAGCCGCACAAGCTCGTCCGTCCAAATCCGCTCGGTACCCCACCAGAGGCCTTGGAAGCGTATTTGCTTGATTGACTGCGGGAGGTTAGAGGGACGCGGCAGTCGGCTGTGCGTGCTGATGCTTTCTGGGCGGTCGGCGCTGGCAGCGTTCGGCCCGTGCGCTGAGAGTGGCTGGGCGTTCTGTGTGAGGGACTGGTTGATGATGGCGTGCAGGGACGTGGACTCGGATGATGGTTGCGTGTGTGGAGGCTGCGGGGCTTGTGAGGACGAAGGGATGGGAGCTTGGGGTGTGGACGGGGCCGGAGGTGCAGATGATGTAGAGGGGGCAGACGCTGCTGGAGGGATGATGAAGTTGCATTCCCATTCGTCTGTGGGAAGCCAGTATTGCGCAACATTCGCGGCGATTTGGATGGCCAGCGTGTACGGCGCGGCGGCGCGCTGGTACTTCGCGAAATACGCATCAGGAACGTCGGCTTGTTGCGGTTCCGGTTCCATAGGGTCGAACGTTGACATCAGCTCCACTTCCCGGTCCATCTCGTCTATGGGGACCGTCTGGAGGAAATTGGAGAGCTCATCTCGAACACGATCGAGGATGTGCTCCGAGGGAGAATACGCAAGGTATGGCAAGACTTGCTCGTCCGTGGCGGAGCAATGCTGCGCAGTACCTAGAAGCTTCATCTTGTAGACATACCACTGCTTCACCTTCCAAGGTACCTTGCCTTGGGCTTCCAGCGGAGGCTCCGTCGACCTGGACGAGCTTGTAGCGGAGGGAGCATTGGACGGGCCTGCGGCCCCAGGGCTGCCCTCGGCCGCTTCGCGATACAGGCGATCCATGTCGGTGTCCCCATCCTGTTGTGTGACGTCCTCTCCAGGCTCGAGAACGGCTTGCGTCTTGATATGCATGTCCTCCACAACTCCTGGCCAGAACTCGATGTCCTCTTCTGACGCGCGCCCTCGTATTGGCACGCCGAGGTGACACCAGAGCACCTCGCCCTTCCTGAACCACCGGGGCCGCTGATCCTCTGAGCAGACGAGCGCGGCGCGAATGTCGAGGTCACGCTCGGGAAGTATATGCTGCTCCGGACCGACAAGCACCCTGGGGGGTTTGGGTGCGCGGCGGACGGAGGCGAATGGTTTGGGAGGCAGGGGGCGTGGTCGCGCTTCTCTAGGTTCACGACGCGGTCGCGGCGCCCTGACACTGGGCGGGAGGGCCCCCGCAACCGAAGCGGAGCGCCTGGCGCTAAGGCCGCTGAGACCCAGGTTGTCCGAGATGATACGCTGCGGCTGCTTCGTGCAGTACTTGCACGAGCAGTTCGCGCGGTTCATCGTGGCATCCTGCATGAGCCATAGCGCGTGCGGAATGAACTCATTGGTCGAGCGGAAACGGTTGACATGGATGGAGCCTACGCGAAGTGAGTCGGCACGATACCGAGAACGCGTGTGAACGGCGCGACGTACCACAGAGGTATGGGTCGTGTCGAGGTGCCTTGACGGGGCCTTTGTTGTGATCGTAGAGCTGGTAGCCCTCGGGGAAGGACTTCAGCACGTACTGGCGCCCCTCTTGCACGTACCCTCGTCAGTTGTAGGAAGATACAGGTTGGGCAAGACTCACCAGGGAGGCCCATGCGGACTGCTAACTGAGCCCCGACGGACACGCGCCAGCCTATGGCCAAACTCTCGTCCAGGGGCACCGGGCGCATGAAATTGACCTGGCCCTCGCTGTCGACTATCTGCTTCGTGTTCTTCGGGAGGGCGCTGGGGTCCCCGTCTGAACGGGGGAACTCGAGCCATTCAGGGTTGTCCGGGAGCGTGTGAGCGCCGGCATATCTTCTCGACATTCAAGCGATCAGTTTTACAGGACCGGGGACAAGTGAGCAGAGGTAGCAGCTGCGGCAAAGAGGTTCTAGGATCGTCAGACCGCCTTGAGCAGTTTATATAGCCTCGGTGCAGGTGGCCGTCGGTCGACCCTGGTTTGCCGCGTTCCATCAAGCACTCGCGACGCTGTGGCAAATGCTTACATAATCACCCAGGATTAGCCCACGGTAAAGCTACGATCACATAAAGATCAACAGGTACATAGGGCGTGTCTAGTTGCGTCGAGCAGAATAATTACGCAACCAAGTCATTGGTTTCAACCGAACGGAATCAGTCGGAGCGTCGGAGGAGCGAAACAAAACACCTAGTCCGCGACGGAGTCGGGAGACACCTCGAACGTGGACGGGACCTGAGCCTGAGCTACTTGGATCCTACGCCCGTCGTCGTCCAGCAGGACCAACGCACCGGGCATGCTCGGCAACACCGACGCCACATACGAGGCACATATCTCCGGGTAGTTCGCTGCGGACTGACTCCGAACGTGGTAGTGGAAGACAATCTCGAGGATCGCTAGGTTAGACAAGGCTAACGGCACAGAACGCAACCTGTCTTCCATGTCGCTCCTGCCAAAGAGCCACTGACAGCAAGCTGTAGAGCCGGTGGTATCGTGCTCAGCAGCTATCTTAAGCTGCCGGAGCGAACCCGGTGCGCTCAGGCTCTGAACGAGTCGACAAAGGAATGATTCTGCATGCGGGGGTGGGGGAACTTCGGGAGAGCCGCCTTGAATGGTGATCTCGAGGTCACGGAGGTGCGAGAATGATTTGTCAAGAAAGCGGGGGATTGCCAAGTGTGCGCCTATGAGCGTGTCAGCTAACATGCAGACAAGATTGACCTCCCGCACGGTGGCTCACCAGCGTGCTCCAGGTCATAATAGAACATACTGAGTGCCGTCACCGAAGTGCCAAAAACACGAGCGGGCATGCGCAGCACGAGGCTATCCGACGGTTCCTACAAGATGATCGCGTCGGCTCGTGCACAACCAGGAAGAGTCGAGAAAAATACCCACTGAAAGTGAGACCTTTGTGAGCTTCCGACAAGTGTTCAGCTGCGTGCAGACTTGCACTAGACGAGCGGGTGCGCCCAGCGGAGCCTCCCGCCGGAACAAGCAGCTACCGATCTTCAATTCGCATAACTCAGGGCATGACCATATCAGATCAAGCATGGCCCTAGGGGTATCAAGTATACAGACTACAAGGGCCAGTCGCGTGATGTTGGCACAGAGGGGTGGGCGCATGCGAAGAATTCTGGTGGGGAGCTCACGGAGGTCTACTGAAAAGAGCTGCAAGACTTGGAGGTTGGGAAGAGAGAGTAGGAAGAAGTCGCCAGCATGAGAGAGGGCAAAATGTTTTGTGTCCTCGAAGTTCAGGTCCAAAACAGAGACGCAGCGAGCAAAGGAAGGAGATACGCGCCGCAGGATCGCCGTGAATGTCAAGACAGGGCTATTTGTGAGGAAGATAGGTGTTGTCCAGAGGACGAACTGTGCTCGAGAGCGCCAAGCACGGCAAGTGAGCGCACAAGCAGCAAGCGTGCGCTGCGGGACAACAGCTTGCGGGTTCTCCCACAAGTTCAGCGCTGTCCCTGGGGAAGATGGTATCATCTCCAGAATCCGTTCACAGACCTCGATGGGCAATGTACAGCCCTCCATCGCTCACGACAGTCGACTGGCCAGTCGAAGGGCAGATGCCTAGGATGCGATCGAGCGGCGAGGGTATTTGCGAGAAGCGTAGTTTGCAATGTCCCGAACCTGTCCGGACGGCGCGGCGTTGTACAAGGCGTTTGCTGAATGGGAAGGTATCGATGGTAAGGAGGAGTGAAGCTAGAACGTCACGGTGGGACTTAGGCATGTACAAACCTTTGAGATGCAGCAACTTGGCTTCCAGAACAGCCAGACTAGTACTCTCCAGTCCGATGTTTATTGCACTTTAAGTATCACCTGCGGATTCGGCGTCCGAGGTGTTCTTCGTACTAGGCACCGGGGATCTGTTCGCACGACGCCGTCTAACGCCCCCTGGGTTCTATAGGCTTGCGAAGGCTGTCCGAGTCAGATTCAGGATACCACACTTAGTGAAGCACTGGACCAAGTACAAAACACTGTACAGTACCGTACCGGTTTCCGGAAGCATGGCATGCATCGCGAGTACCCGGAAGGCCGTGGTAAAGGCTTATGTAATTAGAAGTACAAAAAGCATTTATCGCGCTCGTCCGCTCACTGCGTCTCTCGCGGCTCGCGCACATATGTTACTATCCTCGACGAAACTCATGAATCCACCTTGTGCGGGCTTCTGTCTGCCTCGACTTCGTGCTCTCGACGTGTGTAATTTCCGTTTCCTGATATCTTCGCCGTAATTATCTACGTCCCATGCGGTCATTCCTCTACCGTTGGGGCGTTAAACGGTACGGCAAAATTGCTCGCGACTCCCTCGGGTGTCGCTCGTCCTGCAGATCATCTCCCTTCATTTTGCATAGGCTGATGTTTTGAAAGGACGGGACATTCCATACTGTGATATCCATTCCCCTATGCACGCAGTAGCTTTCAGAGTAACCTGAGAATTTCATGACATGGATTTCATCTGACATGAAGGAACATGATTCCGAATACTCGTCAACCTCAACCACGGTGCGGTGACCGTCACGATCCATATCATGTCGAAAGTACTCATAGCGCGAGTTGTGCAGAAGGTACTTCGGTAGAAAAGAGTACGTAGGAGTAGTCCGTCTTAGTGACGGTAATGCTGTTACGAGTCATCCCAGCGCACATTTCGTGGTCATGATGTTCGATTGGATGCTGCTGTCCGCGGTACCGCCTCGTCCACTGGCGAAGGATAGCTACTCTGCCTCTCCGCAGCGCTATGCATGGCCATACCCTCGTCCTCCACCAGGCGTTTCCGGCGACGTCTCGCTATAGGGTTCAAGATGAGCGCACAGATGACGACAATGGCGTCCATGACCTGCCGTGGAGTGAGTACAGGTGGTTTTGCCTCGTAGGACTATTGGCGGACGTACCACAACGAGTGAGTACGTGACGCTTGCGACGACATCGAAGCTCTGCTTGAAGGCAAGGGAGAGATCGCTGAAAATGCCGCCGAGCATGTCTACAAGCATGAAGACGATCGAGATACCGACGACTTCCTTGTGTTTGTAGATCTCCCAGTACTGTGGCCTGTAGACGACGACGCTCAGGCGTCTCTTCGGAAAGCAAAGCGTGGTTATAGAGGACGTACAGCAACGCCACGGCGATTAGCACGGAGCTGAAGATCCCGAAGAACTGCACCGGGCGCACATTGCCGCTGCGGTATGCCGGCTACAACCAAGATGAGTGGAAATTCCGGTGCCTGAGAACCCAGGGGTTTCGACGAACCTTCACGGCGAATATCATACCGACTTCAAAACCGGCGGAAAGCGCCATAACGGCTGCATACATCGCCAGGGACGCGGCCTTCGAACGTTTCCGACCATAGTGCTGACACTACAGATTGATGGTAGACAGCTGGGATCTGTCCCGGCAGTGAGAGCCGCGGGAGGACTTGCCTGTGCCCATGATATGTACGACAATGTGCCGAACAGATGTGGTTGGAGAATTAGGGGGATGTTCAAATCCTGCACAATGGCGTACACGGCGAAAGTAACTCCTGAGAACCCCCACAGCAGCCTGGCAATTTAAGATGATCATCATTTCGCGCTCACGCGTGAGGCAGCTAGGCACCAAACGACTCACACGAGCCATTCAGAGAGCCCTTCAGTCGACTTCGTACGCCAACTCTTCCAGACTTGCGGTAACAACTGTACCGTCCAGCATATGGTACCTACATGGAATCAGTTTCAGTACGAACATTCCTTAGGATGACAGCGATAACGATAGAGCCCGCTATGCGGGAATCGAGAGAGATGATCACGATGTCAAATTTGTTCTCACCGATGGTACCGAGCGCGTTCTCGGCGGCTGCATTGGCAGTCATCTCCCGATACCTCCAGGTTCCCTGCGGTTTCCCCTAGACCGTTTCTGCAGCAGACAGCACCCAGGCAAAACCGAGACAGGATATAGCAATGCGCAAACCTAAGGTGCCGAGGGTCGACGCTCTGCAGACTAAGGAGAGCCTTCCAGACGCGAACCGGAGCGACCCTTTCAAATGGGCGCCTATGTACAGTGCTAGCCTGCCCCGAGAGCCTAGGCCTATGAGCACTAGTGCTCAGGAAAATTGAAGTTGTCGCTCATATTGAGTTCGACTAGTGCAAGCTAAGCCGTCCGAGTCACGCCGTACAATACAAGTCATCATATAAGTTATCCCGACCGTCCTCTGCTTACAGTGGCAGCGACCGTCTGCCTGTCTTCATGGATTTACGAGGAATTCTCGGTCTCTGCGGGACTGCTAAGCAAGCCGCGACTACAACGTATGCAGCATCATGGCTTCGGAGGCGCATAAGACTGGCTCAAATCCGTCGTACAACACTTAGTGAGCTCACCCACATTCAGGGAGATCAATTCCGATGTAAGGCTATTCCCAATTCATGGTTCAAAAGTCACCAGGCGCAGTACGTGCTGGAACTCGGGCAATATTCCTCTGGATTGGGCCACGATGCAGTCCGAGACGCGGGGATCCGCTGGTCCAGTAACGGAAGCCCTCCGGTAGGCTCTGCCGTGTACCGCCGAATGTGCGATATTCCTGGGTCGATACCAGGTATAGGACACGAGGAGACCCGAGTGGTATGTGGCGGAGAAACATAGTTACGGAATGCGGAGTTTTCTCCCGGCGCAGTAAAGGAGAAGGCCGGTTGAGAATGTATTTCGGTGTGACTAGTGTGCAGGTCCCAGATGGCCCCGGCTCCGAAGGCGATATGGTATGGATGAGGATCGGGAGAGACGTGTCCGGAGGTGCCGTCGAAGGTCGCCGAGATCTGCGGGAGCATCATAGAGTCGAACGCTCCGTGTCTCAACGGGGTGGGAACGTGGAGGGCATTGGAGCTGCTGGCATGAGGTAGATCGAGGCCGGGTGCCGCGACGCCGACAGGGAGGAGCGGAGGGGAGTACTGAACATGGGTGCCGCCCGCAACCATCGAAGCCTCAGCCTCGGCATTGGCCGCGAAGTGGAGCGGCGACGCCCGCCGGGTTGGATCGCTGTGGGAGAACTTCTTCAGTATATGGACCGTGTATACAACAGGATCAGACTTACGATGTAGCGGCAACATCCTTTCGCCGCTGAACAGGTCCTCGTAGGATGCTCTGCTCCCCACTTGCAGGTAACATAATCATGCCATCGTCCGCCATCCCGGATTCAGAAAGAGATAGACCGCGATAGATTTCATGATACGAGTAGTCGGCGGCGTCAAGAGGGGTGGTCGGTTCTGAGGAGGCACGGGCACGTTTCCTCCTAGCTAATTTCTCAGGGCTAACGGCTCGGATGGGTACTTTGCTTGTGGGGGATGAGCACGAGTCTCCGACCGAGCGAGGACGGGTCGAACTTGGGCGCGGAGTGGATTGACGCGAGGTGTTCTCGCTCTTCCAGCCATCGGTGCTGGGCAGGGAGCCGAGCTCAGCGGTCAAGTCCAGCTGAGGGCTGAGCTAGACTCCAGTGCGAACGCCATCAGTTTACAGGGCTGGAATAGTAGCGTAGGTCGCACTCGCCCGTCTGATCAACGCCTCGGCCTTCGCCATGCGGAGCTCGAGAGCGGTAATGTAACTACCATCATGAATCCTGAGGATTGCGAAACGGAACGAGCGCTGGGTGAACCTACCCCTTGGGTGGTCCACGAGGCTTGGAGTCCTCGCTGTGAGAGCAATTTTAGTCTTGCTATCCGGGAAAGGGCGCCAATATACTAGGAGGAACTTACAGATATGTGCAGGTTCTTGCTTCAGCTTCGCACGCACTGCAAATATTGTCTTTCCTCTGGCGGCCATCGCACTTTGACTTCCGCTTACGACAGTAGTCACAGGCGCGATCGACTTTGCGGAGTTTGCTACGATTGCCTAGGTCGGTGGTGTCCACGAGGGTTTCCGACGCTACTCGGGGCGAATGCCAGGGCTTGCTAGCCTGCAGCGGGAGGGTCTTGTCATCGCCGATATTGATGACCGGAGGATACCAGGAGGTCCCGTGGGACGTGACCGAATGCAACATGGGAGTGTTGAGACTGAGATGTTTGCCTATACGTGGTCGTGGCTGGTGAACGGCAAGAGCAAGGATAGTGTAGGATGACACGGAGGGCGTCGACGGGAAGAGTAATGAAGAGATTCTGACTGAACCGACTTTTATACTGCCGGAAGTGGGGACCGCTACGTGACATAATCGTCAGGTCAATAGGCATATCAAGACCCTCACAATTTCGAGCTATTTCCGCGATCAACGTGCCAGTTATGGTTGTGGCACAGAACTGATGTACTCAGGCTTACAACTCGAATCCCGGACCTTGCTCGATGCCCCTCCTGAGCGGCAGTAGCGACCGCAGCGCAATACCGGATGGTGAAGCTTCGCATCTGCGTGAACCTTGACATATCCGTGTCATCGAGGGCATCTCCCGCGGCATTGCTGTGAGTGCAGGCTCGCCCAGACTGATGCGCTGCAGCTGAGCCCTGCCACAATCAACAACGGTGCCGAATCATTCGCACTCCTGCTAGCGGGGCTGAGCGTTACCGGAGGGTCATGTACCTAGATTATAACGTCATAGCCACTCACGACTATGTGGTCCTCAAGCGTGGTGGTCCGGTGGCAGAGATCATCCGGAAAGCTGCATCTCGGATAGTCGGTGTGCTGGTGGATGTCCTTCGTGATGCGGTGTCAATGCGGTGACGCTGGTTGCCAATCCCAGATAGAAGCCGGAGATAGCCGCCCAGGGTCCACAACTTGAACTCGCTTTGATTCGCTGCGGATTCACTTTGATTTTCAACAGCCCTCATGGCAGTCGGCCTCATCCTACATCGAACATAGCTCAATGAACCGAGTTCACCGGCGGTCCTTGGGGCTAACGGCGGGCATGCTCTTGAAGGTGGTTATGACGGCCTGGCATCCGAGAAGTCGAAGTCAAGGGAAATTGGGAATAGCGAGTGCTGAACTGTCCATCAACATGTCGCTTGCTGCGACAGATTACTTCGGCCTCCACGGGGTAGCCCGTATTAGCTTCAGAACGGCGCTACTTACAAAATGCAGGAGCCTATTATAGAATCGCAAGCCCGGGGAGGGGCCTCCGGTGATCGTCTATTCCGCACTTAGACTGGGAAGAACTCGTATTCACGCTCGAGCAGACTCAGTCTATCGCCATCTTATGGGATATCGCTAAGAGAACCGTCCGAGTCGTGAGCATCTCGTGCTTCAAGGCCCAGACACAGTCGATGCTATCCCAGTCCCAGGTACCGCGCTCAACGCTGTTGAACATGAAACCGCATGGACAAGATCCACCAACAGTTGGGCTTGTACGCGCGGGCCGACGCAATCGGATTGGCATCGTCCCGGTTCTCTGAAGCTCGCGTAAGTTGTTTTCACTGCCACTGATGACTATTGTGCGCATAATCACTGAATATTGTCAATGAAGGGATGCCAGTTACCGGCTGGCTTACGCCGGATCGTGGTCAAGTCGACTCGCCCTCGAGCACTGGCGTCTTGCTGCTGTTTGCCAGGGCCTGCATTGCACTCAAACATACCCGCTGGCATATGTGCCGCCTCTCGGTATAACCAGCGACATAGCCGAGAAGTGTTCTGCCAGGAGCACGGCAATTTCAATCGCAGAGGCCCACGTCCGCCTGTGCTCGTCAATCCATGTACCGTATGTCCAAGTTCGTGGATGCGGCGCTTGGCAACGTGACCACTATTAATACTAATACAGATCCGCAGGTACGCTAAACATAGCCGGCATTGAGTTCAACAGGGGATGGCTCTCAGTACCGGCGAAGGTAACTCTCGTTGTTGCGCACGATAGGAGGGCCACATGACTGGGACATTGCGACGACACCAACACATACCAGTATCAGCCAAATACTACAGGGTTACACGCACAGCAGGACTATGGTCCGGAGGTGGCAAGCAACCGCTTGTAACGGGAGCACGCAGACCCTGGCGCATTGGGCATACCCGCGACATGGCATGGAGCGGGTAGGGACCGGGTGCTATTCCAGAGTCCCGCAGATATCCTACAGTATCAATCACCGTGCATTGGGCGCGAATGATCGGCGCGCTCATCCAGACAAGGAGCTACGGTTGTCGTGGTCATGGATCCGCTTACGGAAACGATTTGAACTGCACGATGAACCGGAGCTCGTATGCCAAGATGGTATGCTTCTGACAAGGTATACGCCACCTACTAAGATGGCGCCACTTTATTCCTCAGTGAGTGTTTGGCACTGGACGCATGTCAGTGGTACGTTCGCCCACCATCATCAGCCTTCCTGTAAAATATCAGGCCGAGCTGCAAGAGGCGCGACAACGACGTCGGCTCAAGTCACTACAACAATACGCATACTGAAACTGTATTGTAGCCCTAAGGGTGTTCAACTACTTCCATTGGCAGACGTTACAGATTTCAAGCTCCTACACGAGCGCACCCTTCCCCCGGCCTCTCCGCTTTTTCCCCGGGTTTCCTCCGGTGGCATCTTTCTCAAGATTCTCCGAAGCAGATCTACGTCGCTTAGGACAGCGTTGTGGTCGACTCTCCAGCGCTGCCATCATTGGCATCCGTCGATACCTCCGTCGCCCAATCCCGGGTTTGTACGACATCTCGACACGCCGCGTCAACCTCTTCCGAGTCCGAGTCCACATTGTCATCTACAAGCCCACCCAAGGCGGTCGCATCCTCAGGAGGCTCTCGGAAACGTACCACGACGACTGTGACATTATCCCTGGACTGCCTCAAGTATGCGTATTGAAGTAATTCCTCGGCCGCGTCCTGAGGGTCGTCGAAGTCTCTCACGACGTGCACAGCTTCTTCGTCACCAATCACGTCCCACAGCTACGGCGCCAGTCAGTAAAAGTCTCGTAGGCTTAGCCCGCTGCGCGTTCGACCTACCCCGTCACAAGCCAGAATCACAAATTCATCCTTGTCGCCGATTTCCGTGCGAGCAGTGAACGGAGAGCTCTCGACGTCTGTCTGCAAGCGGTGGTCGCCCAAGCTACGCGAGGGCGCGAGGTGACCATCCACACGCCCACGAACCACGTTGCCCCCTTTGCTCTTGATACGGCTCGCCTCGTCCGCCTCCGAAGCTCTGTGATCTCGCGTCAACCGCACAGCTTTCCCCGCACGACACAGCACAGCCCTCGAATCTCCCGCGTTCGCGGTGTACAACACTCGTCGTGCGGCCGCCGGATCCGTATGAGGCGCGTCTGGATTTTGCATAACATGAGCGCGCACAGTTCCTGACGCTGCAGGTATTTGACATATAGCATCACGGTGACGCACCGCTTCTCCTCTTTGCAGACAAGTGTCCAGGCACCGCAGATGCGTCGGACGGCTCCTCAGATTCGCTCCGTTCGCCGGTTTCCGAGAGCACCAAGGCTACGACGGCGGTGCACCCTGAGCGAATGCGACCGTTCGTCTTCTCGTGAAGCTCCTCCATGCTCGCGTCTGCCTTGTGAAAGGCCTCGCATAACGCCTCCGGGATACTCCGCTTCCGACCAGCCTCCATCGCGGACGCGAGGTACTGCAAGCATAGCGAGACCGTGATGAATTAACGTATTTCGGGCTACTTGTACAGAGGGTCGAGCGTCTCATACCTGCGGAAAGTGCTCCCCGCACCATGTCGCAGCCCGCTTCCCCGCATGGCCGTCGAAGACTGCGAAGAGACCTTGGCCCGGGAGATCCTGGAACGGCACTACGATGCAGTGCGCGTCTTCCATCCGCTTCCTTGGGCCCTTTGCGTCTGCCACGCCCCACTCGAGATATGGATCAAACTGTGGGCTGAGTGGTGGCATCACTGACACACTGATGTTAGAACAGTGACCAGGGCAAGCAAGTGTTGCTTCGGCTTGGCAGCGCGAGTTGTTCAGGTTGCAGAACAGACAGCGTCGGGCTTCTACCAAGAACATGAATGTGAGCATTAGAGTTTTAGTCGTCGCAGAATACATGCGGGAGTGATCACTTACTGACTGGCGTTTTCAAGGATATCAGTTGCGGGACGATACTGTGCGTCTACAGTTTTGCCTCTCTGCAGCAGTAGGAAGCTGACGACGATGCGAATTCTGCGCGACATGTACAGGGATGCTCTGGTGAAATATGCGATTCGAACATAGCTGACGGTCTAGCATAACGGCAGTCCCGGTGTCATCCTGACCTCATCGAACTGAGCCAGGCCCCATCAAAATGCGTCAGCATAGCCTCATAGTCGCTTCGATCAGGGGCCGGCCATACCTGCATGCCATGCTTGGAAGTGGATCAAGGTGCCGGGATACGTGTGGCAAAGCACGAGATTCGGTGCCGGTGCGGCCTGCAGACCTGAGATTTTGAACGTACAGCGATACATTACAACTACTGTACTTGTTCTTCCAGTCTAAGTATTCTGATGTACATAGGTCGTCGATGATCGTCTATGGTCGCTTCACTTTTCCTCCCAAAGGCAGGGGTATACACTCAACGCGCGACAGGGAACTCAGTCGCCATTCACGCTGCTCGCGCTCTCCGTCGCCACTGCATACTCGTTCCTGCCCGAATCCCAATTGCGCGCCCATTCCGGGCGGGCCATACGCGCCGCGCGGCCCGCGCCTGCGTCGATGCTCCCTGCTCGATGCACCCCGTCCCGGATCGCGTGCGGGCTGAGGTACATCGGCCTCGGTGGGTGCGACATGCTCATCGTGCGCTTACTGCAAGATGACATCAGCACCCTAACTTAGACGCGGCAAAGGAATGAGCTTACCTCGGACGAAGAGTGGGCGAGAGGCTGAGCTGCGCGAAGTTGCTTGGGAACAGGGGATGGCCCGGCCCTCGCTCGCGGAGAACGTCGTAGGGCAAGTCTCTCTCGCTCCCGGACCCGGGCATAGTGGTAACTGGCTGCCGGAAGGCTGGACTCCCGAGACCGACCATGGGCGACATGGTAAGCGGCGCCTCAGGCAACGACGCAGGAGCGCTAGGGGATGTGATGAAGCGGAGGCCTTGGATTTCAGGCATGTCCTTCTCGCGCTTCTCGTCGCCCTCGCTTTCGTCCTCCTCTCGCAAATCGGACAGTGAGGAACCAAGGCCACCCGCAGGCTCCGTAGGCCCATGGGGCGGTGTCTGGTTCGCGAAGACGGGTTCGACCATCAACTCCTCCCCGAACCGCGCTTCATCTGTGGACACGACGGGGGAGTCGGGCTCGAAGACGGCCGAATCCAGAGATTCCGATGTCAAGGGCTGGGCTGGCGGCAGCTCAAGACCCTCTTCTTCTACGTCGAGCTCGGGCGGGACACCCAAAGCGCCTTTAACGCGCTCCCAGATGAGTTCGCTGTGGGACATGACGCAACGGCGCGCCTTGCGAACCCATGTAGTGTCGTCTGCGACGTCTCGGTCAACTTTCTTCAGCCAATACTCCAAGTCTGCGAACGTCCAGTCCTTGGGGTCAGGCGACGCATTCGAAGCTTCGTACTGGGAACCCATTGGGGCACGTGCGTCCGGCGGGAACGTTTGCTGCAGGAGTGCGAAAAGCCGCGCGTTCGGTTGAGACTCAATGAGAGACGTGACTTCCTCGGGCCGATCGATGAAGGGGAGATAGATCGAGTCCGGAAGTGGAGTGAAGGACACGGGGGAAGGAGCTGGCTGTTGCGGGTGGGGGCCATTGGGCGATGGGAGCGGAGAGCGAGGGTTGACAGAGTTGCGAGCAAGGTCCACGATCTGTTCCGGAGAGAGCTTGCTATGGCTGGGCAGGGAGCTGGGGAATCGGGAGGTGCTCGGAGACGAAGGGCGCATGCGCGGCGAACCCTGAGGGCTCGCAGGGCGACCTGAGGGCGCACCTGAAGATCCGGAGGGGGAGAAGGACGTGAAGGCGAAGCTGAGCCTCCCGCCCGGCCCGTCGCTCTTCCCAGAAGCATTGGAGTTCAATGAAGCATTACTACCGTGCCGTCTGTGCCGCCTGGGGGGCTCTTCGACGTCTGCCTGCGGCACGCGGACGATGGTGAGGCGGCTGGTGAGGGATCGTGCGGGATTCATATTGACGTCGTTGTGCTCGCCCCACGGGTCCGCTGCGGCGACTGAGCCGCGCCTGGCGGACAGCCTCCGGGCACGGGCGTTTGGGCTGACAAGAGGGCTGAACTCGGGGGAGTTTACGGCGCTCATTTGGGCTAGGTGCGGGGCGCCGTGGGGAATGCGATGAGCGGACATCGATCGATGGCGGCTGAGGGGTGCGTACCTTGTCTGCGTGGATGGTGTGAGAGGGTGCAGGAGGAGATATTCGTCGCCCGGGGTGGACGAGGAGGAGGTGGTGGTCAGAGGAAGAGATTGGGGCAGCCCCTCAGCTGGGCTCTGGCCTCGGAGTCCATCGAATCCTCTGCGAATCAGCGAGTACGTCAAGTCTCCTTTCCTCTGGTCGGTCTAGATCACATGACGCAATCTCTGATCCGTCACACATGTCCCGCCCGTGACCCATTTGCCTTTCCGGGCACTGAAGGAACGACTTGCACCCTACAGACCCCGCCTTTCCACTCTTCTCGTCTCACTAGCACTAGTACTGTCCAGCCTAAACTTGCAGCCACCTCTAGCCGCGATTAGGTGCCATTGGTGTGTAAACGATTGCTCTCGATCCTGATACAACCCGGTCAGCTGTCGAAGAGTCTTGACCAATTTCACGAAGTGTTCTGGCATACACGTACTGGACGGGACCTGGACATGGCCGCCGCTCCGGATCAAAAAGACCATCACGTACAGAGGACCGCAACAACTTTTCATTCGCGGGAGGTTCGATAGCCTCGTGGCACAAACACCTCCGTACGAGAACGGGACGTAATTGGCATCACCAGACTCTCGACGCTGCCAGTGCATTCCTGAGCCGTCGCATAATTTACTATCCTACTTGCGAGGGCGCTCTGTGAGCTTTCCGTTAGATCCCGATAGGCCATGCGCAAACGTAGCCCGGTTGAAAGAATCATGGTATATATTGCATCAATGCCGCCGTGTTTGCGCCAGCAGCGAGTGGTGATAACGGCGTTATACAAAGAGGAGATGCATGAGCAGTACGAACACGTATGGGTACAGCAGATATATAGCCTACATCTGGAGCATCGGCACGATTAAATACTCTGGTGCGAGTAGTGAGAGCAGAGAGATTGAGGTTTGAGAGATAGATATCAGGCACACGGCGCAAATCGGCGAGAGAGATGTACGCTCTAAGCAAGCATGGGAGTCAAACAAGCGACGGGGCGCTTTTCGCGCCAGAGCACGGGAAAGTCTGCAGTCGAGAGCACACAAAACCAGTTCGCAGAAACCCGCCCCTCCCCCCTCTCCCGACACTTACTCCACGAGCTTGTCCGCGACGTTCAGGAGCTGGTCGAGCGTGATGAACTGGACCCACGACTCGAGCTGGCTCGCATCGTTCTGCCAGATGAACTTCGTGTCCCGCGTGCGGCGGAAGAACGCGACCGCGCACTGGTACTTCTGCATGATGTGCCCGTCGCTGCCCGGTATTGGCCACCCGAGCTCGGACGTCCACACGCGGAACTCCCACCCGGCCAGCGGGCGCCCGTCGCCCGTCGCTGTCTTGGCGGGGATGTTGAACTCGAGCCGCGACCAGTCGAAGCCCATAGGCTGCCCGATGGCCTTGATGTACGCCTGCTTGAGCGCGAGGATGAGGCAGAGGCGGCGCATGACGACTTCCTCCTCTTGATTCGGGTCGATGAAGCTTTGCTCGATCGGCGTAAGCTGTACAGGGTGCGGCGTCAATCGAGCTTCTGGAAGTCATCGAGACGAGACTGAACAGACCTTGTGGTATAGGGATATTGCAAAGTCTTTGCCACTCATCCCCGGCGGCGCACCTATTTCTTTGATTCCGATCCCGATGTTCACTACGTCCTCGCGGCGTCCCTGCGTCATGGCCATGCCGACGAGGTTATGGTCGTACGAAGTATGGTATCCGATCATCGAGCGAGCGCGACTTGCTGCGGCGACAGGATTGTCGTCCGTTACGTGATGCATCTATATGTCGCGGCACAAATGCGGCGCACAACCAATAACACAAAGCAAATGGTGGCGGTCTACGATGGGTTTCGGCGCGCACGAAGAGAGGAGGGTGAGGTACGCGCCTGCTCTATCCAGTGTTTCCCGACGCTGGTGATGTTGTCTCTCCAGCGGGCGCGGGGGACTCGACGATGCCGCATCATGAGGAGCGGAAGGAGGAACGCGACCATCTGTCCTACAGAGCGGATGGGGCCGCGTTCGTCATCGGTGTCCGCACGACAAGATACCCTGGGTGATAGATTCGAAAAGAGTACTCACTCATCGTCTCAGGCTCTGTAGGGGAATTGCGGATGGGGGCATGTGGCACACATTCGCGGAGGACGGCATGGCATTTCGCGTACTCCTGGATGGGTGCGCCGCACGGTGAGCACAGATACGCTGGACGGAGATACGGGGAGCTGCGCGTACCTCCTTGGTCATTTCGCGATTCGTGAAGAGCATCCATACTAGAATAGGACAATCCATCGGAGTGCATGAAGCTGGATGGGTGCGATGAGAGAGGGCTTGGAGGTCGCCGGTTAGGGTTGCGCTAAGTAGTGGACGGGCTGGGTTGGATCAGAGGTCGTTCAGGAGGACGAAGGGTATTGTTCAACGAGGCGTTTGAACAAGAACATTTATACACACAAAGACAGCTGGCGGAAGGAAGAAGGAGCTGGTGAGTTGCTCTGCGACCGAGCTGAACATTGCAGGACACGTTGTGGCGATTGCCGCTCACGAAATTCCTCAGTCCTGGTCCCTCCGCACAGGCGCCTGTGCTTCTCCTCCATCCGTATATCCGCAATTGTACTCTCGCCATCTATCTGCAGGGACCTCGAGTCATCGCATCGCATCTTTTGGCCTGCCTGTTGGGTCCTAGTACACAATTCTGCGGTCTTGGGACCCTCGCAACGCCTCCTCGTACCGAAAGAAGGCGGCTTGGTCACTGGACGACGCCCACAAAGGATATCGGATTTGTTCTTGCGCTCATGAGTCATAGATGATGGGCATTCTGCGATGCCGGGACATAGCGCACGGCAGGCAAGGGATCTTGATCCCCCATGTCCATAGGCATGCGATAGTTTTCCTGGCACTCACTTACCGTGTGATATGCTGGTGATAGCCTTGTGAAAGGCGGGAAGTTAAACTCGTGTACGGGCTATAACGTGCGTATGACAACGGGGGGTAATCCACCTTTGTCTGCCGTGGCGGTAGCCGACGCTGTCCTCGGTTGTTACGTGTAGTTGTCTCAGGCAACGGGCATAAATGCATAGAGACGAGGTGAGGTATCTAGTCGTGCCATTATGGGAGTTGTAGAAATAGGCAGCTCAAACCGAACTATGCAAGCGGTCGTCACCGTAGAACGTACCCAATCTCCGATGCTGCAGTGGCGTGAAATATATCCTTCCTTACGAGACGCACCACGGACGACACCTCCGTCGCGTGCCTCAATCCCTGCTCCTGCTCGCCTTCCGGCCATGTGACGACGAGGACGCTGAAGCACCCATCAACGGCACTCGGTCCTCCGGCCCATCCGCCACACCCGCGGTATCTGCCTCCTCGTCGAAGAGTACCTCTGCTCCATTTGCGCCACCGTTCGCGCTGGCACTGATACTGAGGTTCGACTTGCCTGGCTTTCCGCGTCGCGTGCGCCCCGGCGCGCTCACAAAGTCCGCGAAGCTCGAGTGGGAGGACGAGGGCGTGTGTCCGCCGTGCGCGTTGCCGTTGGCCGGGGCGCCTTGCGCGGGTGCGCGGACAGGGAGACGGTAGAATTCTTCGACGTCGTCATCATCGCCGTCAGGGAGAGCAGATGCGGCGTACGCGACGCCGTTAGCGGAGGCGTTCGCGTTGTAAGGCCGGGACCGCGGCAACGAGCGGTAGGAGCCTTTCCGGAGATGAATCGCGTACGAGTACAGCAGCGCCGCGAAGTAGATCTGGAAAACGGTCACGTAACCTGAGATGTCTCATATGAGAAGTGCATACCTTCGCAAGCCACCCAATCACTATCATAGTACTCGCGATGCCCTTCTCCGCGTTCCAGATAATCATCGCGGCTGCAGCGCGCTCCTCGTCGGTCATGTTGTGTCCGACTCCGCTCTCCATGACCTCTTTCTGAGCGTCGGAGTTTGCTTGCACGCGACCATCATGCGGGGTATAGAACCACCAGAGCACGCCGAAAAAGACAAGCCAGGCAGTGGAAAGGATGTGGTCGGCGAAGAATAGATGAGCGAAATATAGAGTCTGTTTTGGGTCCTCCTGTAGACCAGCATTCGTATGAGGAGTGGCGGAATTGCATAAATCAGCGACATACATGCAGGGTGGCCTTCAGGCCCCAGGTCAGGGCAACTAGACCGAGGACGGAGTAGAGGTACAGGCTGAGCTGCGCGGCGGACCCGCCTGCGCCCGTCAGAATGGCGACGAGACCGTACACGCCTGCGACCTTGTTGAGGAGCTGTGGGGTGGGTCGCCTCGCGCGTCAGTTCATTGCGCAACTCACACTCGAGACGACTCACGGCGAAGAGGAGGGCGATGGTGACCCCGGTCTTGATGTCGAGGAAGCCGAGGAAGGACGAGAGCGGCCTGAGGCGCCACTCTGGACGGAGCGTGAGTTTCATGGGCGACGAGTGCGACAGCGATTATGAGGACATGAAATGTATAGAGACGGTCGATTGAGAGGACGAGGAGACTGCGAGGAACGACGGGGAGGACAAGCTGCGGCGATGGAGAACGAGGACTGGCAGTTGGTGCTGAGCTCGGCCGCGCGATCCAAGATTTGCAACTTTGTGCGCCGACCATCTCACGCCCCTTCCGCCATCTCCCTCGCCGTCCGCCAGCCTCTGCTCGCCGTCTGCCTCGCCGTGCTGCAGTCTACCTGCCGATTTTATTCGCATATTGTACTGATCTCTGCGTCGCTTGCACGTTCCCCTTTACCAGCACCTCTATCCCCGCGACTCCATTGAATTGATCCCGAACCGCGTGGTCGCTTGCGTCTGTCTGAATCCATGGCTGGCTACTTCTCCAACCACTCCCAGTCCCGCTTCCTCGCCAACTCGACCCCGAACTCGGCATCGACGACCACGACGACCACGACAACGCAGAACGCACCGCCGGCGACCCCGGCTGCGCAGCCGCGCTCGCGCGTGACCTCCTCCAAGCACTTTTCCACCTTTGTCTCTAGCACCTCTGGGGACGAGAAGGCCCAGGGGAAGGACAAGGCTTCCGGGAACGGCACAGCCAACGGCTCGCTCTCCGTGCACCCCCTCCGAAATACGTATGTTCGTATGCTGTTGTGTCTGCGCCCCGCCCCATGCTCACTGTGCTCGATGCGTTCCTTTGTCCGTGCGCCTGCAGCTGGGTGTTCTGGTTCCGCCAGCAGCGCGCCCCAGGTAACAAAATCACCAACTACGAGGAGGGAATCAAGAAGATCTCCGCCTTCAGCTCCGTGCGTGACCCGTCGTTTGCCTTGCGCTTCCTCGTCTTACGCCTCGCTCGCGCAGGTGGAATCCTTCTGGTCCCTCTGGACACATGTCCATCCGCCATCCTCCCTTCTCCCCACTACAGACTACCTCCTCTTCCACTCCGGTGTCCGTCGGCCCGTCTGGGAGGACCCACTGAACCTCTCAGGAGGCAAGTGGATCATTCGCCTCCGCAAGGGCGTTGCCGACCGGCTGTGGGAGGACCTCGTGCTCGCTGTGATCGGGGACCAGTTTGACAGCGTGGCCGAGGGCGAGAGCAACCAGCCCGAGCAGAACCCGGAGGGCGTGCCCCCGGGGGAGTGGCCTGAGATCTGCGGGTGCACTATTAGCGTGCGGCAGAACGAGGACATCATCTCCCTGTGGAACCGCCATGACAGTAATGCGAAGTCTAAGGAGAAGATCAAGTGCGTACCTGCTTCGATCGCTGTATCGCTCGACCTTGAGCTGACCAACTTGCGCTGATGGCAGGGAGACCATCCGAAGAGTCCTGAACCTCCCTCCGACGACAATCATGGAGTACAAATCCAACAATGGTAGGTCTCAGTCGTGTCCATTGCGCCAAATTATTCACGCTGACGCGTGTATCAGACTCGATGCAGGACAAGTCCAGCTTCCGCGTCAACCAGACCGACCGCACGCCGCTCTCATGACCTCCCCCGGTCCTGCGCCGCGTCCCACCGTCTTTGCATATGGTCCAATAATCTCCCCCACCTGCCCTTGGGCAGGGCCCTCACTTGTAATAGCGTACCAGA
Source organism: Pilatotrama ljubarskyi (assembly GCA_022385805.1). Taxonomy (NCBI): domain Eukaryota; kingdom Fungi; phylum Basidiomycota; class Agaricomycetes; order Polyporales; family Polyporaceae; genus Pilatotrama; species Pilatotrama ljubarskyi. The sequence goes on along the minus strand of MU277699.1, from coordinate 140,064 downwards.
CGCGCGCGGCTGCCGCGTCTTGGCCCGGCAATGCGACATTTTCTGTAGCTTTACTACTTATCCCGATCAACGGTGGCAATCCATCTTGCTTGTTTCGAACGCTGCAGTCTCTGTTTCGTATGTTCTCCAGTCCTGTCTTGCGGGTGCGATGCTGCTGAGAAGCGCGACGGTAGCGTATGTCGGAGAGAAGTGCGGGCTCACCGTTGAGGTCTTCATAGGTGATCCACGGCCAGTACTGACGAACTGACTGTCTTCCGTGGCTCGTTAGCATGTCAAGTTCTCCAAATTGTCAGCTTTCACGCATGGATGGAGAGGGTACAGCAACCATAGCGGACTCGCCTCACAGATGTACGTCTGCGACTTCTCACCGGTTGGAATGCTGATGGTTGATGCTGCACAGTTCAGGCAAGCCGGCTATGTCACGCTGTCCTGTGCCATCTCTCACAGCATAAAAACGGAAGACAATCAATGCTCAGTATAGCTCCAAGCTCATGAGTAGTAGCAATATTTTGAGCCACCCGAGGCCCAGCATCACTCAACCCTTGTAGATCGTGAGTCCACTTACCGGTCGTACGAGGCCAATGGGTCGCCAACCATGATGGTGGTTGAAGAACAAGAGGGTGCGGCCGGACACGCGCTTTGACAGGACGGGACAATGGAATGTCGCACCTGTGGCTTTGGCCACAAAGCCGCCGCATGGGCGCTTGCAGGTCAAAACACCAGAAATACCGCTCCGACTGGAACCAGAACCAAGGCTCCCTCGCCTTGACCTCTACCGTCGTCCTCTTGCGCTGTCACCCAAGCCGCGATACCCCTGACCATCCACCGATATCTCTTACGACAAGTCAGCATACCATGATGACGGGCACGTCTGCCGGAAGTGCTCTAGCCACCCCGCGGATGGAGGTGGACGCGCTCCGCGACTTCTTTGACCGCCTAGCCACAGGCGACTACCACGCTCTTGCCAAAGAGCTCAACATCCCCAAGCCTGCGACGCGTCCTCCGCCCCAACCCACCCCATTGCCCTCCGTCATCGGCCCGGATGGCGAGATCTCTTTCGACTCCTTCGACTCTTTCACCTTCGAACCGACCGTCGAAGGCCTGGAGCGTGCCGTTTCCCTCATCTGCCCCTCTTCTCCGACAAAGCAGCAGACTCCCGAGGAGGAGGAGGCGTTCCAGTTCACTTTCCGGCTCATGGTCCACAAACTGTACACGATCCACGACTTCGCGAAGATGGTCGACGACGTCGTACGCACGTCGCAGGAGCGCTTCCAGCCGCTCCCAGCTGAACTCACGAGCCGCCGCGCGTCGTTCTCGTATGCGTACGCTTACCCAGGAGACAACGAGTCGTTCATGTCCGCTGGGACCTTGGGGTCGTCGTCCGAGACGACGCTGCCGTCCTCCCCGTCACTGTGGAGCGTGGATCGCTTCTCAGAGCTCGAGAAGGAGCTGGACGGGGACATGAGGGCGCTGAAGAAGCGGCGCCTTGGCCGGAGGTTGTCAGTGGTCGACACCGAGGGAACTACCAACAAGCCCGAGGATCGTGCATGGGTATACGACTCTGCTGTCGCGTCCATGGAGTCTCCCATCTCTTCTTCCTCGTACGCCACCTTCCTTGAAGGCTTGCCGCCCATGTCTCCTGCAGGGGAGTCTCCGTCCCGATATGGTTACGCCGGAGGGTCTGACGAAGCGGACTATGGCTCGCGCAAACGACGTTTCTCTTTGCTCGCTGCACGGGGCTTCTAGATGTATGCTCTTCCCTCTTTTTGCATTGCTTCCTCTCGCTGACGATGATGTGTGCAGGCGCTCCATGGCAGACCGCTCCGCTTCTTGACCACGCGCTGGGGTACCGTGCAAAGGATAATGACTCCAGCGACCGCCTACCTCATCGTGAACCACTGCCACAACTCGGCGGAAAGTATCAGTTTGTCCAGGTTTAGCGCTGTACTTCTTTCGGCCGCTTCCTGGCACCCATATGTACCAGTACTCTTCCATTCGCTGTGATGTAGCACATCAGCGCCGACTCGTGGGCTCACCACTGTACATCATTCCCCTCCTCCCCTCGCCCGCGCTTCGGAATCGTCCCGTCGCACGCGTCATTCTCTCATTTGTATCCTGTCATTTGCGCTCTTAAATTCTCCCCAATATATTCCATGGTCAAAGACCGAGAGTATGCACTTACCTGCATTGGCGGGTCGCTCTGATACTGTATCCCTCGCACTGGGCGCGAACCTGGAGACTTGCCATATCGGGACGAGCAAGGCATGTCGGTCTTCGCCGGAACATCGTGCAGTCGAGGCGGCACTGACACTAACATCAAACCTGCACGATATTCAGTCCTTCGTTGGACTCGAAGGTCACAGCGTCATGATACATACTGTTCTGAACAGTTCCTTCGCGCCACTCAACTGTCTGAGGCAGCAGGACAAGCATACAAATCCAGTTGAGAGATATGAGGTGTAAGCCTTCTCACAGCGCGCTCGGATCCGTCGAATATCCGAAGTCTTGTGAATGCGTCTAGTATGCAATATCGCAATAGGCCCTCCATCACAGCACATTGTCACGGAAGCCCATGCGCCCTCTGCTGACAGTGAGCACTCATGCACAGCTCCGGGAAATCGGGACAAGCATGCCAGCCTCATGGATGCGAGGTGGGTTGTTATGCCACTCTTCGAAGTCCGTCCATTGGCGTTGATCCCTACGTAAAGATTCGCACTCGCACAAAGACGGCAGGACCGTACGCAGGCACTCCCAGGGTGTCCCAGCATCAGCCTCCTCAAATGTCTGCGAGTAGTTGGAACATATTGGGCGAATCTATCGGCCGGATGGCAGAAGAGGATCTGCCATGACATAGCAGACCGTGCGGCTTGTAATGAGGGGACTCTTGCGGGTTATAGAGGACGCCGTACAGGGCTGCTTGTTGGCCCCTGTAGGCTACCTGCCGTAGGTATGCCCGAGTTTCCCACCCATTGTACAGACAGTTCACAACGAACGTCATGCGCAACCCGATCCTACCGATTGCTCGGAGCCACAGGACCAAGTAAAGTTGCAACGCTGGTCTCGGGCAGCTATAATGTACTGACTGTCCCAGGTTCCAAATGGGAGGCTACACTCACGCTCGCAGTTTCGGTCACTACCTCTTGGTCGGCCTACCGGCAGTCTCCAAGTCCCCGTTCCCAGGTGAGTAAGCTCGAGGGCGCGTGGCTGGGGATCGCTTTGAAATGAACTTCTTGCTGAGTGTGCGGGCAGCATAGCTTAGCAAGCTGTATCGCACCAGGCGCATCATGCTCGAAAGATTCACCAGCGGTGATTATGCATTGTGGCTATGCGACACCTGATCGTGCGTGTGGGCTCGGTCGCAGAAGATGCAATGCCAGTACATGTCCGAGGCGAAGTCCTCCAAGAAGCGGCTGTATGCTCTTCTATTGGTAGCTACTGAATCCCATGGCTGAAGCTGCGCCGATGTGCTGCTTGACGAATGTATACGGGTACGTCGTGCACATAATATTCGTGCTATGCGCATCTTTCCCATCCTCAGAGAGTTTGCGCTTCCGTACGGCAGAGGCGAAAGGAGACCCGCGGAAATTGGACAACTTCGAAGAGCGTCGGAGAGGCGCGGCCTCAGGCCGTCAGTTCGCCGTCCACCTCGTTTCACCTGCGACACGACTTCCCAGAATAGATCATCCCAGATGAACCACCTTCCTCGACACTGCTAGTGTCTATGAGAGTTCTATAGTCTCCGGAGGGTAGTTTCTGACTAACAATATCAGGGAACTGTCCTATTTCCATATATCCTGCAGTCTCCGCCGGCGAAGTCTAACGGCTAACTCACGGTATCTCTATAGCTCCCGCGGCATCGAGGGAGGCACAGCATGGTAGGGGGGTATAAAAGGGATGGAGGACGGCGCCCCAACGAAAGTACACCGGCTGCTTGGTTAACAACGCCCCCCATCTCTAGATCTGCTTCAACCCGCATTCCTCCTGATCCCTCCAAATTCGCGATGAGGTTCGCCATCGCCACCGCTGTGGCCATGCTTGCAGTGGCAACAACTGTGTCTGCGGGACCATTCCAGGCCATCGCGAGACTGATACAGCTGGCGGAGAGCCGCATTGACACCCAAGGGGCTGTCTTCTGTACGTCGTCGTGCCCCATTTCTTCCCACCTAGGCTATAACTCAGTCCGACCGCAGTCATGACCAACGAACCGGAGGAAAATGTGGTCATGGCCGCCAGTATCGGCAAAGACGGCTCCCTTGTACGTCTATGGTGCGATGGAGAGTGTAGCGACCATCTCACTATGTGGATTGTTTCCATAGACTCTTGAGAAGGCCGTCGCGGCTGGTGGCCGGGGGCTACATGGGCTTGCCTCCCCTCCTGGAGCGGATGGCTTGTTCTCCCAGGTACGACCGTGGCTTCTCTTGTCCGATGGCCTTGCTTGACGGGCTCTTCAGGGAGGCATTCAGGCCTCCGCCAAGGGCCAAGTACTGGCGACTGTGAATGTAAGCCATCAAACCCAGTTGAATCACCTCCTGGCTCACGCATTCCCTCAAGGCGGGCTCAAATACGGTATCACTGTTCTCCATCAACCCGAAGTCGCCGACGGATATCGCGCCTCTTGGTGACCCCGTCTCCTCTGAAGGAGAATTCCCGATGTCGCTCGCATTCAACAGCGCGGGCAGTCGACTCTGCGTGCTCAACGGAGGGGCTGTCTCCAGTGTAAAGTACGTACGATGAACCCCGTTGGTCCCGTTGCGTCTGCTAACATGAAGTCTCAGCTGCTTCAACGTAGACAAGAAGCTCGGCCTCGTCTCGATCCCGAACTCGCGCCGCACCATTGGCTTGAACCAGACCACGCCCCCGTCCGGCCCTCCGGGAACCGCCAGTCAGCTCGTTTTCAACCATGACGAGAGCAAGCTCATCGCATCCGTCAAGGGGAACCCGCCCGCAGTCGGCTTCCTCGCCATCTGGGACGTGCAGTCTAACGGATCCCTCTCCTCCGAGTTCACAAAGATGGATACAGTCTCCGGGGGAAGCCTCACGTTCTCGCTGACGCCTATTCCCGGAAAGAATGCGTTCCTGTCGACGGACCCGGGTGTGGGATTCACCATCTTGGACCTCGATGACTTTAGCAGGTCGTCTGCCGTGGCGATCCCCGGACAGGGTGCGACGTGCTGGTCGAGCTTCAGCCCTAAAACGGGGTCGTTCTTCCTGTCGGACGCCAACACCGCTATCATAACCGAGGTGCGCGTGGATGACAACCTGAAGGGGTCGATTGTCAATGTACGCAACCTCTGCCAGAAGCATAGACAGCGTGCTGACGTCGTGGATTCCTTAGCAATACCCTCTCGGCCCGAACGCAGCTACGATTGACAACGACGTCGCCACGATCAATGGCAAAGAGTACGCGCGCCTGCCCCGGTCTCATCCACAGTAAGCCCGCATGGCTGATTTACTTCCGTAGCTTCTTCTTCGTCATGGCCGCAGAAGCTGCCTCCGTCGACGTACTGTCTCTTGACGGCCCAGGAAAGGCCAAGAAGGCGTTCACTATGGACAGTACCACTGCTGCGCGCAGAGCAGGCGTTCCTATTGGTAAGCACCTCTTACTGGACATGCTACCGTTTGTGCCTTGGGATCGCGACTAATGCCATGTCAACTAGATCCGCTTAGCCTCCAAGGGATGACCCACTTCATCCGCCAGTGAGCACACGTCTTGGAAATACTTCGAGCTTCTCCATGGAGTTTCGTCGTCTAGTACGATCTGTGCCACCCCTAGCGCTTCTTCAAAGCGATCGCTCCGTCTCATCATATTCCTGCATTCATGCTTTCGTTGCCAGTCCTAAAGTACGACATATATAGGTGAGTAGATGAAGAAGCGGCGTCGCAGCCAATGTCAGCGTCAATATCTCGGAATGCCTCCTACGAGGTCCGAGACGCTGGAGCAGCGTCTCGAAGAAAAGACAGTCGAAAAGTACGATGTATGCGATGAGGTGATCGAGGAGCCTATGTCGTCCAACGTGCCAGATGAAAATCCGCGCTACAGTGTAAAGTAAGATCTAAGCAGCCGCACATCTGCGCCTCCCTCCGTCTCTCTACCTCCACCTTCCGAGCGTGAGGCCTCTTTGCTCCCGCAGGGTATCCAAGCTCCCGCCCAACCTCCGCACATGTCATACAGAGACCGTTATCCGATAAGTATCCCGAGCATCGATGACCTCACGCCATTATAGACGTTCTCCTGCCTATGTCGACGCCCGGGCGTTGGTGCGGCGGAGGGTGTCCAGTCACCATCGACGGCCGCCTCTGCAGGTTCCAAGGCGCTGCGGCGGTCGGCTGCACCGCGCTCGACGGTGGCGAGTCGAGTGAGGGCGGGGGAGAGGGATACGAGTCAACGGGCGACACGATGTGCGTCGGCTTCGTCGCGCTCGGCGGGGTAATGGTGATGTGCAGGTTCGGGCTCGGGTGCGTGCGGGAGTAGGTCGGAGGCTGGGGAGGGTGCATGGGCGCGTGTGGCGCCGCCGCTGACGGAGGGTGTGCGTGCCGGCCGTACGCAGAGCCCATCGCGACCTCGACCATGTCCGAGAGAGGTTCAGGGGTGATACGGCCGTCGGCCAGTGTCGTCTCGGTGTCGCTGCTGAGCTCCGCCTTTGTAGTCGGCAGCGCGAGGTCGCGCGCGGCCTCGACCCTGCGCATCTTGTGCTCGCCTTTCTCCACGTCGGCCTTAGCGTTGTTGTACATGTAGAGGCCGACGAACGTCATGGTGATGCCGACGGCCTGGATAGGATGCACCGGCTGCGCGAACCAGACGATGGCGATGCAGATGACGGCGACGCGCTTGATGAGCGACGCGATCGAATACGTAACCGGCGACGTGGAGGCGAGGATGACGAACGCGATGATGTTCTGGGCGAAGTGCACCGTTCCGTTGGCGATGAAGTAGTAGGCTACCGAGTGTGGGGTCGCATGGCCGTGAGTGGGATGCACGACGTGCGCGGGGTCCGAATGTGCGGAGAGGAGGGCGGGGAGGTCGTAGTATATCCATATGGGGATCATGAGGAGAAAGGCCATGCTCGATGAGTAGAACAGCAGGTTGAGCTTGTCGAGCTTGTGCGACGACACCGCACCTGGGCCGGAGGGGACAATCTTCTTAAAGAAGATATTCTGGGACACGAAGACGATGGCCGAGCCGAATGCGCACAAGAGGCCCACTGCGTTCGACGCCGACATATCGAAGCTGCATGCCAGCATAACCCCAAGGGTCAGCGGCAATAACGACATGTACGTCTTCGGGGAGTAGCTGACGCCAAAGAGGAGCGCATATGCCGCCACAGTGAACAGGGGAGACAGCGCCTGTATCCGAGTGTCAGATAGCGGACATTGATGTCACAGGAAGGCTGCTGACCTTGATAGTGTGCACTGTGCTAACTGGGATGCGCGATATCGCCATACTCGAGAAGATGTGCCCGCCCACCTGGAATACGCCCATAGGAAACGTGCTCTGTATGATGGCCTTGTTGGGTTTGCGCAACCGCGAGAACCGGACAAGGGGGCTCATGAAGAGCAGGCAGTATGCGGCCACGAAGCCGAACTGGACAAATGTGAGGGTGACCGGATACCGAAAGAGGGTCATGATAGATTTCCCAGTGTTCGAGGAGAGCGCGGAGGTGGTGTACCAGAGAGCGCAGAGGAGCACGAACCGCACAGTCGCTGCAGAAGGGATCGTGACGGTAGATCTACCCGTGGTCGTGAGCCTGTCTCCCCTGTGTTGCGTCCATAACGAGTCGGTGGAGGGTAGTCGCCGTAGGAAAGACCTCTTCATGCCCTTCAGGCGCTGCGCGACCTCGACCGAAGATGGCTTGGGGTCGATGTGTGTGGGAAGCTCGTCCTTCGCACCAATGAAGCTGGCCAGCCAGTTGGTGCCTCCAAGACGGCGAGGCTTTTCGGTGTCGAAGGCGGCCCATCCGCTGGCATCGCGGCGCTGTTGCTGAGCCCAGCTGCTGTCGACCATGGTGCAAGTAGTATGAGGATAGACCCAGGGAGAATTAGGAGACCGTAGGGTTCTTGTGGGACGACTATGAGCGCATGGAGATTGAGAGGGCCAATAAGGATGAGTAGCGAGCGTCGAGCGTCGACTGCTGGGCGTTGAACGCGGGGTGTTTGACAGAGCTCAGATGGCCGCCAGAGCTTCGCTCAGAGTGGCCTTCGCTCTCCGAGACTCTGTTTGGCCTTGTTTGGCCCGTCACTGTTCGTCAAATGCAGTGCTCCCACTTCGAACAGTCGTCAACATTGCCCGTTCATCGCATCCCGCACTCAAAGAGATGTAGGTGGAAGAATGAACCTGGTGAAAGACTTGTACAGATCTGCCAAATGCCATGAGACCAGATATCGACGCCGTAGTTCCGCTCATATTTCTGGCCGCCATCCAGAACGTCAACTCCTAGCGCGCCGCAAAGCGCTCTCTCGTCTTCCTGCGGACTTACGCTTATCTCTTCTTGTGTCTAGCATGTGCAACACAGGCGCATTCGTTCCACCCGGATCCCTTCTTCAAAATGCCTTCAGGGTCGTCGCTCAAGGTGCGCTCAATGCTGCTGCATGGTGCCGCTGCACAGACGAGATCGGCCACGATCCCGTACGTAGTGAGAAGTAGTATCCTATAAGCTGCTCCTGTCCCGGAACATCCGTAAGATCCTCTCCGCTTTACATAGTATATGAATGTACAGTTGGAACTGACCTCTGAATAGACTTGGAGCGAAGCTCAGGATTAGCTTGGAGCCTGGGTGTCGATCCCACCCCAGATCTGGCCAGACGTAAGGTACATGTATATCATGTCTTCGCTTCCACCACGTGCTGCGCACCCTGGATCGTCATAGCTATGACCATGTGCATCGACGCGTCAAGTTGCAATATGTCATGTCTTCTCGCCCGAGCAGCTCAGATGGCGTCGCAATCGACACAGGTAAGAGCAAGCCTTAAACATAGCGCACGAGATTACAGAGGATAAGCGCAGAGGTCGGCCGGGAACGAATTCGTGACCAGGAGTCGCGCAGCTTCATTGCCTACATGGTGCGTTTTCCGAGTAAACCCCGGCCTGGCTTGCGGAGAACCAGGAGCTGAAGCTGACTAGCACAAGAGTTGGAAGCGACTTCTTGAACAGAGCTTCGGCGAGACGCTCTCTTTCGAGCACTGCTGCCCCATGCTCTGGGCGACAGACGGCGCACTTTTCGGGGCCAAATGGAGGCGCAATGTAGTAGCCGGTCCGGGGAGAGGCGATGGCGATGGCGGCGCAGCGGTCCAGATGACGGGCCAGCACCTCAGCGTCAGAAAGAAAGATGCCGAGGTGCAGCGTCTTGAGCATTGCAAGGGGCTCCAGCGCTATACATATTTTTTTCTAGATAACATGCAGAGTTGAGCTGAAGAGTCATATGCGAAGACGAAGAGCATAAGTACACAACGTACAGCGAGAGAGTGCACCGTAGTAAACGCATCCGGGATCGGAGAATGCACGACGCAGGTTGACGATTCTTCGAAGCAGAGCCAACAGCAACTTGTATCCAGTAGTTCGGTGCAAGAGAGCTCGAGAGCCTCCAGAGACGGAAAGCGGGAAGCAACGAGAGAGAGCAATGTAAAGTCGATGCGAGGCAGATGAGTAAGCTTCATGCGAGTCAAGCGAGCCGTCATATTCTTGAAGAGCAGAGTGGCGCGGCAGTTCTGAGTGGAGAGACCGTCACCAGAGAAGTCCAGGTCGAGGGCCCTCAGAGAGGTGAACTGGGAGAGCCCGTCCATCTTGTACCTGAAGGAAGTTGTCTGCGCGTCGAGGGAGCTGCATATATGCGGAATACATCATGATGAGTTACTCTCATCAACGCTGATCTCGTATCCGGTCGAGTGCGATACGCACCGGACCCACTCGGACGTGCCTGCAATCTGGCAAATTCTCACCCAGTGCTGGGCCGATCGGATGTGGAGGACTTCGTAGTAGCGCCTCAATGCAATTTGGCGGCACTGATGGGACGCGAGAGCGAAAGCGGCGATAGATGAGAAGGCGCGTTTCTGGCTCAAGAGACAGAGTGTGATGTCGTCCAGTATCTCAGGTGGAACGACGGTCGACTATGAACACCTTTCAGCGGGGTGAAAACACGCATATAGCCAGTCAAAATACCACGACGCCGCTCGTATAAGCCATTGAACGAACTACGAAGCAGCTATGAATCGACCTGCGCTCTTGAAAGCTCCTGGAATCGTCGCAGCAAACTTGTTAAGCCAACCGCGAACTGTTGAGACGGTAGTACAACACTCCGGGAATGAGTGGCGAGGTCGAGGTCGAGAGGCAAAGAAGAAGCCGAGCGTGCTAAAAGCAGCCATATCGCGAGAGAGTGCACAAGTGAATATCATGTGTACCCGGATCAAGTGCAGACATTCGAAGTGACCCGAATAACGGCGCATAGATCTCGGGAAGGTCAGGAACAAGGGTGCGCAGCTCCGGAGAAGCACGACCGCCCTGATTAGGAAGGCGTAGTAGTCGCACTCGGGTAACGGGTCGTTTGACATGCGTAGGAGATGATTGGGCTTCACGATGCTATACCATGTTCGCCACTACTCCGGACCATCGGCCAGTTGACGCCTTTGGGAGTCTTTGTCGTGGTAGTATATCAGAAGGCGAGTACGCGGTTCTTTTAGTCGTCTTTATGGCGTGCTCTAAGCGGCTCGTCATAGGTCGTCACGAGAAGTCTCGTATACTAGGCGGCTGATTACCCAGTGCCTTGTTCTAGATCTGCGTTCCTCAGTCCTTCACGGCCCACGTCCGCAATATCGTATTTCTCACAGGGACCCTGGGCAACTGCATTGTGCGCGGCCGGTTGGATGGCAGGCTCACCGCTCCGCGTCTCTTCCGCCGTCGGGCCGACTTCCGTGCTCTGGGCGGCGGCGAGCCGTTTGCGACGGCGCCTCGCTAACGGATTGAGAATGAGTGCAAGGAGGATCACGGTGCCGTCGAGCACCTAGCGGAGAATTTCAGCGTCGCGATGGCAGGTGCTCGAAACGAAAGGATTTACCACTACAAGGGAATACGTAACGCCAGCCACGACGTCGAACTTGTCCTTGAACGCCAAGGAGAGGTCGTTGAAGACTCCGCCTAGTAGATCGACGGTCATGAAGATGAGCGAGATGCCGATGACCTCCTTGTACTTGTATATCTCATAGTACTGCGGGCTGCCATAGAACGTCAGTGGATGTCCCTTGAAGACAGTAGACTGATTCGTGAAACGTACAGGAGGGCCCCCGCGATCAGTACGGTACTGAAAATTCCGAAAAAATTGGACAGGCGCCATGTTTCCTGCTTTGTATGACGGCTAGAGTAGGATTTGAGTGGGAAAACTGACATCAAAGTAGGAGACGGAGTGACATACGGTGATAGCATAGATCATTCCGACTTCAAATCCCGCGAATATCGCGATGGCTAGGAGGAACATCGCAATAGCTGCAGCTTTTGTCCTCTTCCGGCCATAGTACTGGCACTAGTACACCGTTGAGCGGCCATTCACGTCGAGACAAGCTACCATACGAACCTGTGCCCAGGATACCAAGCAGAGAACGCCGAATAGCTGTGGCTGCAATATCAGGGGTATGTTTAAGTTCTGCACCACAGTGTAGGTTCCGAGGAACGTTCCCGCGATGCCCCATATAAGCCTGAATATGACACTAGAGTCAATATGGGTGGGGGTGGGGACATCGGAAGAGATTCGTACATAAGCCATTCGGACAAGCCTTCCGTCGAATGCAGGTGGTAGCTGTACCATATTTGCGGGATGAGCTGGACGGTCCAGCATATGGTACCTGCATGACACCCACAGATAGAGCGTTACAAACAAATTCGATATCAGTTTGGCCGTAGGGTACCACACAATGCATGATGCCAGGGCGGGCATTTAGATGAAGCTACTCACCGATCGTTCCGAGCGCGTTTTCCGCCGCAGGGTTTGCGGGCATAGCTAGGAAAACGATTGAACGACGGTGACTCTGACGGAAGACCTGGCTGGAAAAGCGAGGATGTCCGCCAGTGAGCGGAGAACGATCTGGACTCTTTTCCGGCCGCTCCACGAAGGTCGGCGCCGGCTCAACGTCAACTTCTCGACCTCGTTCGGGAGGGGTGAGAGGCTTCAGTTTTGGGGCGGTAGCGCGGTTTATGTACTTCTGGCGGGTCTCGCCCATTGACCAATAGATTCGTAATGCATACGAGTCACTTGGTCTCGCTGGGGAATCGTCATTCACCGAGGTCGTGCGAGACACGGCGAGTGGGGGACCGCCACGGGCGTGGGCGGTAAATTGCGAAAATCAGGGGGGCGCCTATGCGATTTTATTTACGCCGGCTCTTGGGTGCCGGCGGCCTCCCTCCGACGCATTCCGATTGGAGGAATGCAGCTTGTAGGCGAAAGGCCCCCGGACGGGGCCATGAGAAGCATGAAAGGGCGAGGCTGGAAACATATCGACATTAGTAGGACATACTACTACACGAGCGGAAGATACAGATCTACTATAAAATCTAGGATAACACAGAGGACGGACGTGATCGCTACAGTCAGGTATGTGAGGGCTACAATGGGGTATGTACAGACCTAGTCTACGCTCTGTGGCCGAGTCATCTAGCAGCGATGTATAGTCCTACAGCCACCGAGGCGTCGGATTGTACGCCAACGACACCAGTGACGCCAAGACGCAGGAGGATACTTACTGAAGCTCAGCGGGCTTGCCCGCGAATGACTAGCCCGCCATCGCAGGTGTCTACCATCCAACCATCGGAACTGAGAGCATTCTTCACGGCCGGTCCTAGCACACCCACGCCATTGCGAGAGTGATTTCCACGGCCAGTGATGAGTCGCAGCGGCTTGGCTGTAATTGCAAGACACCGGACGGTTTAGAAGGACGGGATCCGTGCGACAGAGAAATGTACGTACCATTGGTAGCCCCGTGCTCAGCCAAGTAGTCACGCACAATTGAGATAGCCTCCAATACGGTGGTGCCGTGCAAGTCAATCATCTCACTGTTCGGACTGATCGAACTATGGCACGCCTCAATTCAGTCGGATCCTATGGTTGCTGCGAGAAGTACGGTACCCACCGAGTGCGCATGACCATCTCGCGGGCGGCATCCAGTTGTTCCTTCTGCTGCTGCTGTTGCAACTCACGGGCCTAGGCAGGAACGCATGTTGGTACACGTAACATGATGTAGTACGGGCTGGGATTCGGGACTTACCCTCTCCGCAAAGTAGAAGGCGACCTCGCCCCCGTGGTTCTTCGAGTTGCCTTTCTGCCACGCCTTACTGGCCTCCTTGAGCGCGGCTCTTCTCTGCTCGGACAGCTCCCAGGCCCGCCGCTTCGCTGCTGCGCGTTTGCCTATCTGGAGCTCGCCGACGTCCCCCTTTCCACCCTTCCCTACGTCGTTGCCGCTGCCACGCACTTTCCGTGCTGGTAGAATTGGATCGGGCTTGGTATACGCTCGGATGACCCCAGACAATGGGTGCGGGCCGTCAGACACAGGTCTCATAGGAACTGTCTGCCATGCGTTGGGCGAAGCGCGAGGCTTCTCGCTAGAAGGGCTAGGAAGTGCGTGTGCACGCCGAGCTATGTTGGGAGGGGGCGGGATGGGTGGCGGTCCAGACGGGAGTTTGGCCACAGCCTTCGACGAAGGCGTGTGCGTCGCGGGTTGGTGGTAAATTCCCCATGCGTACTCCCGCGAGGAGAAGTCGGAGTCAAGGTCGATCAGGAGGGATACGACATCAAGCGCAGCGTTAGGGTCACCACCGGTTGCGCGGAGAGCAAACAACGCGTCTTCCAGTAACCGATCGCGTTCTTCAAGATTAAGATCCGCGTAGGCAGGCCAGGTAGTGATGACTTCGAGCATGGTATACAGGGACGGGGTCTCCTCTGCTGTGAGCTCATCTTCGCACCTCGACAGCGAACGCGCAACCTGTACTATGGCCGCGCGCACAGCATGAGAGGGAGTAGGATATTGAGGAGAGTGGAATATTGAGCGGAAGAAGGACGCGGGGTGTGATGGGATGAGCGTGGAGAGATGAGAAGCGACCGAAGCAAGTTGCGTCCATGGATCTGGTGGAGCAGGGTGCGAGCTGGACTGCGCGGGGCGGGCGTGTTGCTGCTGGCGTATATCGACGAGTGTAATAGTGGTACCCTTCTTGTTCTGTTTCTTCTGCTTCGTGCCCTTCTTCTTCCTCTCCACGGTTTCCCAGGGCGCCTCATAGCCCAGCGCTGCGGACTCCGCCTCGTCTAGACCGCGCTCCTCGAGCTCGCGAACATATTCGCCCGTGAGGAGCTCCTCGACGACGGCTTCCATATCGAGAGCATCGCCATCGCCGCCGTGGGATGCAAGAACTTCTCGCAGTCTCTCGGAAGGAATATGGGGGAATACGGCTCTGAGAAAGCCTAGTGCCGAGCTGAATGGCTGTTGTCCAGATGCGTCCGAGCTAGTGGACGCATACCCGGAAGTGTCAGTTGTAGAATAGGCATATGCGCTTGAGCTGTCGTCAACGATAGATGTCGGGGAAATGCGGAGCTGGGAGAAGCCAGACAACGAGTCTTCGTCGACCAACTCTTTCTCCGCGGATGCTGCCAGATTGCTCAGGAGTTCGCGCAGCTGATGAAGCTCATCTACTTTGCTTTCTTCGGTTCCAGAGACATAGTCCGCGACAATGGCGGCGATGAGTGAAGTGTCGAGGGGTGGAGAGAACTCGGCCTGCAGATTTGCGCGAAAGCGGAGCGACTTAGCGACGTTGTACGACCTTCTGTTCCGTGCGTACCTGCAAGACATCTTGTACTGTAGGTTGTGATGCCATTGCGATCGACGTCGAGTACGTCGGGTAGCGTGTGTAGCACAGGGTTGCGGGATGTGTAGCGGTGGCTAGGGTGGTCGTGGCAAGGTCGTGGTCAGCAGAGTTGGGCGCCAGCTCGACGCGGCTGACGATGAGCTCAGTGAATCCATCGGCGCTTCTCCCCAGCTACCTCTTTGGTCTCCTCCACCATCTCCTTCGGCTCGTGGCTAGCGCGAAGTAGCGTCGCAGGTGTCTCTCTCTGGATATCGAATATCCGTCTGGGACTACTTGCTCGACACTCGACGTTACACTCATGTCGCGTGCGGCCAAGCTCACACTCGGAGCTTCCATCTTAGGCTCTGCTCTCATCATCTGGGGAGTACACTTCCTTCAAGAGCGCGAACGCGAGGTACCTCTCACTTCTCAACGGACAGGGCGGCATCTGAATGCATCTTCAGACCATGTACCAGGGCGTATTACGGGATGATGAACGCCGGCGAGAGAAGATGCGTCAACGTGAAGAGGAACTACAGCGGTCTATGCAGAAGCGCGAGCTATACGAACGAGTGCAGACTGTGTCCAAGCATGCCCCGGACCCTGAGGGTCCGTCATAGCAGCTCGCAGCTGTCTTGTCTCATGGTTTCCCCATACTATTGTGTGGTATGTCATTCCTTCCTCCTGTTCTATCCGACCATACGGCGCGGAAGCATTCGCGAAATACAATTGACTGAGAACCTCAGATCTAGTAATACGATCATCAGTACCGTCATCCTGAGTCAAGCTACTCGTTCTCTCTACTCTGGGACAATACAAACACGCATCCGCATGGGCATAAACCGTCAAGATTTGGACAAAGAGCGTCGCTTTCACAGCTTCGCCGTGATCGGATATGGCGGTTCTTGCTCCGGATGCAAAACGATCATCCTGAGTTGGGTCCAGTCCTCCACCATGAACACGCCATACCCTGTGGATCCCCTGGACGAAGTCGAGCGTGTCAATTGTGAGTATGGCCCCCTTCTTCCGATTGTCACTCACCCCAGGCCGCCATTCTCCCTCACCAGCTCCACGTGTACGGTTGGACCGTTGATGTTGTTTGTACCTAGCTCGATGAGCCACAATACGGAACAGAACGGGTGATCCGTGTACTCACTCGCGCGGATCCTGGACGCTACATCAAAAGCCTTGTGGACGTCTCTTGTCCAAATGCCAGAGATTAGAGAGTAGTCCGAAGCGTTCGCTAGGTCGACCGCTTCGTCAATAGTGTCGACGACTGCTACGACCGTCACTGGAAAGACATCAGTTGAGAGGTCCCATCTCGTACTGCGACATGCAGGTAAACCGTACCTGGCGCGAAGGTCTCTCTGTCCCATAGCTGCATTCCAGGCTTGACGTCGACCACCAGGTGCGGTTGCATGACTGCCCCTTGCCTGGACAAGTCCCCTGTGAGCAGCTTTGCGCCTTTCTTCAATGCGTCCTTGAGCAGCCCTATCGCGTTTTCTGTCGACCCTGGGTTGAACATCGCAGCAATGTGGGCGGTCCGGTCGACGTGAGGATCACCGGCTTTGATCCTTTTGAACAGCGAGGTAAGCTGCTCTAGTAGCGCGTCCGCTGCTCCTCGTTGAACTATGACACGTTCAGTAGACATGCAGATCTGGCCTGAATGCAAGAGAGCGGAGGATGCGATGGCTCGCGCAGCCCGCGGGATATCCGCATCATCGAGCACCTGTGATACTCTCAGCCTCGCTCTTCTCTCGGTGACGGAAACTCGCGCACCACTACGGGCGCCTTCCCGCCGAGTTCAAGTACGCAGGGTTTGAGGTATCTCGCAGCCTCTTGGGCAATGAGCTTCCCAACGGCGTCGCTGCCGGTGAACTTTGGCGGGATTAGACTGTGTCCAAATCATCAGAGAAGAAATTACTCACGTTCACTTTGCGGATTTGCGGGCTTGCAATGATCTGTGTCGTCCGCGCGGGGGAGTCCTCTCTGCTCGCGCTTATGCAGTTCAAGACACCATTGGGGAGCCCAGCCTGTAAAGCCTTGGTAAGTGCGGAATTTTCATGATCGGAGTATATTGACTCACCTCCGCGAACGCCTCCACGATGATCGCTTGACTACGGGGACTGACCTCGTGCGTCTTCAGGATGACGGTATTACCACAGACGATGGGAACTGCGACGGCCCTGAGGGTCAGGATAACTGGCGCATTCCAAGGTACGATGCTAAGCCTGCAGAAACGATTGGTATGATAACTAGTAACTCGGTTCGATATACTCACACAGGCCCGATCGCTCTCCTTTGGATGAAAGTTTGCCCTCCCGGGATGATGGAGGGAGCAGTCTCGCCTCTCAAGAGCGCTGTCGAGGATGCTACGTCGCGCAATTGCTCCACAGGCCATCCGTGATTCGCCCAGAGCCAGTCCTCGGTCGCAGAGGTCTCTTCCCTAATGGCCGTCGCAATTTGTTTTTCCTTCGTCGCGAGGATATCCGACGCCTTCAGCAGGATATCGCGCCGCATAGATAGCGGGCTATTCTCCCACGTCTTGAAGGCCCGTGCGGCGGCTTGCACGGCGGCGGCGCAGTCTTCCGCAGAGGCAGCGGCGGCCTTCCCGATCACCTTCCTTGTGTTTGGGTTGTGCACGTCAAACGTAACACCAGTACTGGCAGGGCGCCATTGGCCGTCGATATAGAGCGGAGTGAATGGGAGCGCCATGGTGGACCTGGTGAGTCCCGGCTGTTGGCTGATCTCTTTATATCCCAGGCTGAGCGGACGCTCGGGTGAACGCCGATCAAGCTGAGTTACCTCGTGGCTGCGAAGTCCCGAATTCCAAGCTTTGCGCTACCGAAACCGTGCCCGAAGGACGTCCCCTTTTGCGAAACGTGAGTCTCTCATGTCTCTTTCTCACTATATACCTCGCCGAAGTGCAGGATTCGAGCTCGCAGCTAGTTCGCGGGCCTCTCAGTGTCTGAACCCGTCTGCGCACGCAATGATGGGTCTCTTCCTCCCGTCTTGACTAGACTCCCTGCGTGTGTCTTACGCGCCAGTAGGTCGGGTGCCCTGGTAGTGGCGCAGGAGAGCCTATCGCCGCGGGCCTGGGTAAACGCCCACGGCCTGGCTTCTGATCCAGTATGTTTATGAGGTCTCCGCCATGGGAACATTCTCACGAGCTTCTTATACTCCCGTAACTGGTGTTTTGAAAGGTGCACTTGCGCAGAAGGCGCTGTAAGAGGGCGCTGTATCTACGGCTGTGCGCTCGCGCAACGATGCCTTGCGGGGGTATCATTCACACCGACGACCGGGATGAGGGGCCCGCTTGGGAGCCCTGCCAAGTCTCTTTGCGTATTGTTCACTTCTCAACATGAGTTCCTCTACTGCGAACCGTGCATCAGAGATAGACATTCGGCCATGCTGCAGGGCGATCTTATATTTGTCCTTGAAGAAGCGAGGTCGAGGGTCAGTTGGACGCGAACTTACAGCCGCATGACCTCTTTTGCAACTCGCTAGCGGGTTTGTCCTGTCAGGGCTGCCTGCGGGTATACTGTGGGGCAGAGAGCCCAACAATTATAACGTTGGTTCTTCGGAAACGTCCGTCGTTCGCCTCTGATTGTGGCAGCCTCCGGGCCCTTCTGGTTCTGCCATGTGCATTGCTTTGGCCCGAACCACTGTTCATTCGCGTGTCGACCAAGCGCAGCGATGCTACAATCCGTCCAATATGCCTACATTTGTTGTACATGATCCATTTGACCTCATCACACGGTATCCGCAAGCGTACCCCGTCATGATGCGCCATTCAGCCTGGAGGTGACCAAGTACGGCGGTTCCTTGGCGGGATGCAAGACCATCATCCTCAGATCCGTCCAGTCGTCGATCGAGAAGTGACCATAGCCGGTGGATCCGCTACCCACAGAGAGAGGTGTGTCATGACTTACTCCGGACGTAAGCGTAGGCGAACTCACCCCAGTCCTCCGTGGCCCCTCATCCATTCGACATGCACGGTTGGCCCGTTTATGTTCGTACACCCTGCAGCGCGCCGTATGTCAACGCTAGCAGGAGGTGTTGGTGACCTACGAGACTGCTCACCGGCACGGATCCTGGATGCTACGTCGAAGGCGGTATGGACGTTCTCCGTCCAGAGGCCAGCCACGAGCGAATAGTCGGATGCATTGGCTGCAGCTACTGCATCGTCGATGGTATCAACCACTGTCAATGCAACGACTAATGCGACTCCATTAGTCATCGACAGCCGCTCCTCATGAGAAGGTGAGCACCTGGGCCAAAGCTCTCTCGCTCCCACAGTCTCATTCCCGGTCTCACGTCTGCCACGATGTGCGGCTGAACGATGGCACCTTGTCTCGTAAGGTCTCCAAGCAGCACCTTTGCGCCACTCTCGACCGCCTCCTTGATCATGCCTATGACATTCTCCGCCGAGCCCTCAGTGAACAAGGCCCCGATCGAGACCGATGAGTCGGTCAACGGGTCCCCGGCTCTGACCTGCTTGAACAGTGATTTGAGTTCACTGATGAGGGCGTCTGCTACGCCCTTCTGGATAATCACGCGCTCGGTCGACATGCATATCTGGCCGCAGTGGAGGACGGCGGAGGACGTGATAGCTCGTGCCGCGCGCGGGATGTCAGCGTCTCCCAAAACCTACGCCTTCGGAATCAGGGTGTTCTGAACAGTCATCGGCGGGCAGACCTACGATGACAGGAGACTTGCCGCCTAGCTCGAGCACGCAAGGCTTGAGATACTTCGCGGCTTCTGCAGCGATGATCTTTCCGACCCTATCGCTCCCCGTGAACTGAGCCGTTCTCATTAGTGATGAGTGGACGAGGGGATTGCGAACTCCCTTACGTTGATCTTGCGCACAGCTGGGTGCGCTATAATCTGAGCCACTCTGGGTGGGGAATCCTCCCGTGACGTCGCGATGAAGTTGAGCACCCCCTTGGGAAGGCCAGCCTGAAAAGTACACTCGGTAGGTCAAGGCCATCCAGTGTGATGATCGCTTTACTCACCTTCTCAAAGATTTCGGCTACGATAGCTTGTGTGCGTGGGCTGACCTCGGAGCACTTCAAGACTACTGTGTTCCCGCAGACGATAGGCAAGGCTGTTGCCCTAATTGTCAGACCGATCGGAGCGTTCCACGGCGCGATGCTGAAGCTGTGGCGCGTTTGATGATAAGTACCGCGCGTCTGCGCAATGCTTCCAAGACTTACACGACACCCAGCGGCCGCCTTTGGGCGAACACCTGTCCTCCTGGAATCCCCGAAACAAAGGCCTCCCCCTTGAGTCGCGTGGTTGCCCCCGCGAAGAAGCGGAGCTCATTCACGGGCCCGGCATGGTTGAATACGACCGTCTCAGCGGTAGCGGCAGTCTCCTCCGTGACAGCTGTCATCACCTTCTCCTTGTACTCCTCGCTCGCAAGTATCTCGGATGCTTTCAACACGATATCGCGTCGCAGCGAGAGCGGGGAGTTCTCCCACGACTGGAACGCCAGAGCGGCGGCCTCAATGGCGGCCTTACAATCCTCCTCGGACGCAGAGGCTGCGAGACCGACGACCTCGGCGCTTGCCGGGTTTCTCACCTCGAAGGTCGCACCGGTGCTGGAAGGGCGCCATTCACCGTCGATGAAGAGGGATGTGGTTGGCAGAGCCATGGTAGTCGATAGCGAGCAAGGGCAGCTCTGCGTATCTCCGGGCCCGTGTGCCTCTTTATAGTCAGCAGGTCGCATCCATCACCTGTGAAGCATCCCGAATGCCGCATTAGCCCGGGCCCGGACGTCTGCTCCCATGTCTCCTGTTCACGCAGGTGAGCGTCTATCCACGTACGAAGCGATACCGTCGAAGGCTGATCCATTGTCTTGCAAGACCCCGTGGCATGTCACCGGTGATATCCTCTACCATTGAATTGATTCTCTAGACGTGCTCGTGCTTGTGAGGTGCACGGATACCTGGGGAGACCAGCAAGAGAGCCTTGCTTAGAAACGCCCATCCTCTTCATATTGCGTGAGAGCGTCCTGCCAAATGTTCCCATATACTTATTCAAGCACTGCTTCTTCTTCCTTATAGCTCTGGTATACTCTGCGGCAGCAGTCAGAACATAGAGAACAGGTCCCATGTGAGTCTTTCCATACCAGAGAAGCCTCGTCTCGCATCACCGTTTAGCCATTTTGTTGAAGGACCCTGCCCGCGAGTTTCGGCGTACCGCACGGCGTGCAAAGTGCTTCTCGCAGACCATGCCCGCATCCTTGGTCTTTCCGCAATGCGCGACAGTCAGCGGCACCCCAATCAATGCGAGTCGGTGATTGCACGGTTCGCATATCCGTGGCCAGATCGAAGCAAGTGGCGTTCTGGAAAGGCTGTCTGGTCGTTATAATCGGTGAACAGTACAATGCTTTCCTGGACTCTCGCTGGATCCACATGTCTGCCTCGGGGTTGCACATCTAGGATCCCCGGGGCCAGCACCACTCTCAGCCTGTCGTGAGCATATACTGGCTTGGGAGAACGTGAAGCTCCTGCCATGGCGAGGAAACCAGTGATTCGTGTCGTATATAAGCGCACTGTACCCCGCTGTGTAACCTCTATATAGGAGTTCGTAGATACAGTGTGTATGGTATTTGTACTACAGTCTGTAGTACTATCACTTAGTACTTATACTTGAAAAGGCCGTGCTAGGACCAGCAGGCCCTGACGCGTGCACCTGACCGCGAAAATGGGATGATGATGGGCGCTTGAGAGTGCGCTCCTTGCTTCCAACCACTGCACAGTCCGACCTGCACGCATTTCGTCCAGCGCGCATGTTGAGGTGCCTCTCGCTGGAGATATCTCTGAACAGTTGTACAGCTCATCTTTGACCCGAGTGCAAGATGGGCGCCGACTCGAGTTCGGAGTGGGGCAACTCCGCAGACGATTCTGACTTCTACGAGGCCTCCCATGCTCGCCGCCACCCTGTGAGTACGGGTACATTTCGGTCCATGCGAAGATGGCTGAGCTCCATACGCAGACCCGAAAACTCAAGAAACGTAAGCTCACGCATACGGGACGCGCAAAGACGACCAAGACGGACGCCAAGTCCAAGACACCCGAAATCCGTTTACGAACCCTCTCATTTGAACCTCTTCTGGCGGCACTACGCGAGCAACACTCACAAGAATGGGAAGACAACTTGGACAGGCGCGATTCGTTCGAAGCCGTGATTCAGCCTTGGCTTTCGGAGTTGCAGGAGGCGGAGAAGCTCTGCTTGCAGGCAAAGCAGGAGATGGACGAGATGGTGTGTCTTCCTCATGACCTCATGCGGACGAAGGCTTACCGACTGAAGGCCACTACACTCCAACCGCTCTCTAGGCAGACTTCCAGACAGATCCGCGAGCATGTCTCTGCAGACTCCCGACGATGCCTGATGTCAAATCTGCTTGTCGCCAAGAGCAGATTGCAACCTGTTCGTCCATTTCACCACTCTCCTCTCGCTCCAGACTCACCGTCTGCAAACGCAGCGAGCGCTGCGCAAGCTGATTCTCGGCCCAACCCCATCATATGAACGCCATGGGACCCTCACTCTCCTTCAAACCACACGTACCGCTCCTAGCGTCAACCCACAAGTTCTCGATGCCCTATATGCAATACAGACGACCCCGTACGAGCGCTCTTTCCTCTCCCGCCTCCAAGGCTACAACCCAAGCAAGCAGAGCGGAGTCATTGCGGTCGACTGGGAGTCTCGCACTCCATGGATGGAGCTTATGTGCGACATTCGAGAACATCACAGGCTCGCACAGTGAGTCTGTATTTTCACCGTGACGGAGGAGAGTGATTGATCTGCCTCATCGTGGATCTTTAGCCCTGAGCGAGAAAAAGTCGCAGAGGCGGATGCACCTATTACATACTGTAGTCTGCAGGCTTGCCACCTTCCGCAAGTGCATGACCTGCTCGCCCGGGTCTTCTGGGAGGGCATCGACGGTCTGTGGCTATATGCGTCTTCGGACGTACTTATTCTGACTAGAACTCTAGTGAGCGACGCCTTGGATTACTCTCCTGAGAAGTGTACCATCGTCGCGACGTACAAGCAGCTCGTCGTGGGCGCGGCGTTTCTCAGCTCCCCGCAGGAGACCTACATCACATACCTCGCTGTGCGCGCCGGGTGGGATAATTCCCAGATAGCAACGTCAGTACATGTAATCGGACTCTGTCTTGGAACACTACACTAACCCAAGAATACTACGTGTATCGGTACACTGGATACGTTATAGATCTATGCTCTATCACCTCATCTCGCGGAACCCAAACAAGGACATCACCCTGCACGTCTCGATCAACAACCCGGCCATGGTCAGTAGACCCCATATGCTCCACGTGTCCGTGCCTTCCGCTTACTTCAGTGTCTATGCGCAGCTGCTCTACAACCGCTTTGGCTTCAAGGCGGAGGAGTTCATCGTCGGCTTCTATGAGGACTACCTCGACCCAAACTCGCCCCAATCAAAGAACGCGTTCCGGCTCCGGCTTCGACGGTAGGGTTCAACAACACCCTCTTCGCCGCGTACCAATGGTACCATGGGTACTGCAGGGTTCGGAAAACGGCGTTCTGTCAACGGCATTATTCCGTCCTGGGCTTCTTCGCCTGACGCTCTGCTGCCGAATCCGATGCTGAAGGCGCAGACCTCGGCGGCGCATCGCTGTCCGCTGGCTGTGACTGCGGCTGATACCTCCGCTCGATCTCCTCGACCCATTTGCCACCCTCCGCACCCTCGAACAGCCATACGTGACTGCGCAGGCTGCGGTTAGCACCAAGTTCCGAGGAGCAGCAGGGTATCAGACTCACCTGTTCCCGACGCGTCGGGGCTCGCGCTCGAATTCTGCCGAGGGCCGCTTCTTGAGGTTCGGCCTCGGGGCATCGAGGGTGCGGTTCGGCATAGGCACTTCGGGGAGGTCCCAGCCGAGCTTGCGACACAGGTGGAGTACGATGTCGTCCGCGTTGCCCAGGAGTACGACCTGATGCGGCACGGCTATGTCAGTATGTTGTGCCTAGTTTCATCCGTGTGACAGCACTGACGTCCGGATTGATATGTTTGATAGGTGTCTTGTTTATGAGGATCTGCGTGTCGTGTCAGCGTGCACGGGTCCCGAGTACGCGACTGTCGGTATCACCTGTGGCACGGAATGTGGCAAATGCGCTGGGCAGGCGTTTCGTGAGTCTCATCGGTCGTGAGGCAAGAGACGCAGCTCGGCTCACAGATGGTATCGGACACAGGGGACACCTTCAACGACGTGCCAATGATCATGAGCAGGTCGACCTGGTGCCTGTCCTCCTTCAACGAGCGTTCGAACACGTCGTCCAGCTTTTCTCCGAAGAACGTGATATCCGGCTGGGGAAGGATGTGATCCGCAGTGTCAGCTCTGGCGCACCGTGCATGCGCTCGCGCAACCTGCTGACCTTCATGATCCCTGGCGGATACGCGGGCGGCTCGGGCTCGTCGGAGGCATCGCTGTCCCAGCCCTCCTTCCGCTTCTTGCCCTTCTTCTTGCCTGTCTTGGCGGACACGGCGGGTGGCTGGGCGACGTTGCAGTGCTTGCAGAGAGGCACGCGCTGATTCATAATGTCGTCTGCGATGTCTGACCCGGGGACGCGGACCTTGCAGTTTATGCAGGACGCGGTCGCAAAGGAGCCATGGCACTGCACGACGCGCTGTACGCCTGCTAAAGTCTCGAGCGTGTCGATATTTTGGGTGTAGTTCTGCGTCGGTCCGGCACTTTTCATATCTGATCACGGAAGCGGATGTATTGGATTGTACTTACTCGTAGGAGCTACAGGATTCGCCAGGTGATGGCGGAGTTGGCTATGTTATAGAATGGAGTTTGGAGGCTTACCTTTCCCTTGTCTTCTATGAGCTTGATGAAACGATGACAAGGCGAGGGTATAAAGTTCGAGGGGTATATTTTGCTGCATGATCCGTAAGCCGACCAGCCGTGTACACGACGCGCGCCAGAACGTACCTAGCGAATGAACTGCGCGTTTGCAGGGCGTTAGCACGGAGGCGATTAGGAGTTCCACGGACACTGACTAGAAGACTGTATTTGGATTCCAAGAACGGCTACCTCAGTGCTTGTGCCGGGGAGGGAGTCTGGGGGGACGCTTACCGGCGGGGTTCTCGCGGAAGTACTGTATGTCGAACCTTGTGCGTCTCGATCAGCGAACGTTCTCCGGGACCACATCGGGACAGGACTGACATCTGCTGCGGGTCATCGAGATCGTACTCGCCGTTCTCCTGCAGCGAAGCGTAGAGCCCGTTCCGAGAACGGAAGTCGGGTATCCCGCACGAGACGCCTGCGGACGTCCTGTCAGCGCCACAAAGCCCTGCGTCCCAAAACGGGCCGAGGAAAGAGAAGAAGAAACTGACTGATTCCGGCGCCGGTGAGGATCAGGATGCGGCGCGCGTTCTGGATCAGATGGACGACGTCGTCGATCGTGTTGTACGTCAGCAGACGCTCGCGCGATTCCAACCTGTGTCGTGCGTGCGTGTGGACACAGCGTGGGCGGAGAAGAGCGGCGCGTGAGGGCGCATGTGGGTGAAGGAACAATGTATCGCACAGGCGAGCACGACGTACTCTCGGGAGAGCGCCACGCGGAGCAGGTACAGCAGCGTCCGGGGCTGCTTTGCGCGGAGCTCGGGACACTGCGAGCAACGAATGTGTGAACGCGGTCGGCAGCTGGCGTACGTACGCGCAGCAGATGGCTGGGACTTACGAGGCATACGCCGAACGCGTACAACAGTTTAGGGATCGGGATCGCCCGTCGCACGACGTATTCAGTTACGAATGCGGCCATCCCTGCAACGCATGAGTCCGCTGCATGCGAATAATCGGGATAGTCTATTACCCTGCTCTTTGAGCGTCGACATCATCTCCTTCACTTCTGACTTGGTCCATGCGGTCTCGGCTTCCACACATAAGGAGAAGTGTCAGCACGCGGAAAGCGCCTACGCACACTGTGGCCAGAACCACAACCACATCGTCCGTGGTGGGCGGACATCCCAAGCAAGGCAGTATGACTCCGTACACGCCGTTGAGTACATACCTTCTTGCAGGTACGCAGCCCACTCCTCCCCGATGTCTTCCTCGTCCGATTCTTCCCCATCCACACTCGCCGCGTCTTCCACGCCTCGGGCCGACTCCGCCGGGGCGCCTCCCTGTTCCCGCGCGGGTCCCTGGTCTTCTTCCTCTTCCACATCGACGTCCCCATCCTCGTCCGGGTCAGGCGAGTCCGTCGGGAACCCGTCCAGGAGATCCTCTATTACGTCGGGCTCCACGTCGACCACTTCTGCCGCCTCTAGAAACGCGCGCAGCTGTGCCGCATACACGCTGCTGCTGGCGCCCCTTCTCTTCGCGGCGCTTGTCCGCCGCGGCGGGTCCCCTGCGGCGGACCCGCGGGAGGGCGGTGTCGGCGGCGTTGGCGGTGAAGACTGCATAGGCTGATTTTGCGGTTTCCTTGGTATTGGTAAGCTGCAGCAGACGGAGAGCCAAGAACACCACGATAAGGCGGTCCGAAGGCGTAAAGACCAGCGATGGTGATGGTTCTTGGACAGGATGCTTGTCCCGGAGCGCTCGCTGCAAAGACTGCGGTCACGAGACGACCAGCTACACCTAACCCTAGGCTAAGTGTTGGCTCAGTCTGTTGCAAACCCGAAGTTGCTTCATCGAGGTTCACAGAATTCCGTTCTCCAACGCAAAAGTCTGCGAAGTCCTAGCATACTATGTATGGGAGGACAACGATGACCTTCATAGACAAACGATTACAGGCGGAACGACAGCGAATGCAATTGCGACACACAGGAGGAAGAAAACATGGAAGTGACGCGGAAACGTGCCATATAGCTGAACACAGCGAAACATGTACGATACTACAGCTAAGAAAATGGGAGGCTAAGGAACACATCTGCTGCAGTATGCGTCAGAGGTAGGCGGATAAGAGGCTTTGCATGACAGGACTGAATCGGAAATCATAGAGTTTGCTCATAAGTCCGAAAGCTTGACCGCAGTATTCATTCCACCACATCGCCGTCCTTCAGGAGTAATTCGTCGTCCGCATCTTCCCCGTCCACACGGAGCGGCTCTTCAGTGGTCCGCATTTTGATGGTCGGCCAGCCCTCGTGCTTCCTCCTGCCGCTGCCGGAGCTCGAAGCCTGCGTGACGGTACCGGAGCGCGTGCGCCGAGGCGGGATGCGTTGCGGTCCAGCGAGACCGGAGCTAGTCCTGCCGTCGAAGGACGCGGATGTAGGCATCTTCGCAAAGTCGGAAGCGCGGATGGTGTCGCCGCGCTTGCGTCTGACGCGGGCGCCCTTGGACGACGCCAGGCTTGGCAGCGAGAACGCTATGCCCGAATCGTCGACCCCGCCGACAGCGCCCCATTTCTCATCCTCTGTATGAACGAGGCGGTGAGTAAGCAATATCCTGTTCACCCGCAAGGTCCATGCATTGCATATGCTCCGAAATCCGATGCTGCGCCCGCGGACAAACGGGCACTCACCGTCTAAACCGAGGACCGAGAATAAGTCTAGGAGCTCATCCCCGTCCACGTCGCAGGGATTACCAGCAGGAGGTCCGCAGCTAGGGGAAGACGGAGGCTGTACAGGAAGATCCTTGTTGCCCTCATCAGGCGCAGCGGGCCAGTCCAGTCCAGAAGAGCCACGGCGAGCCAAAGTTGCAGTGCGATCAGAGCTAGTCCGGCGGATCCCCTCAGCAGGAGAGTTGGGGAGAGAGAAAGCAGGTGCAAGGTCAGACTCCATCACAGGCAGAGCGAAGTCAGGGGAATGACAACCCGTTGAGGCAGGTGGGCGGGGAAAGCGCTCCGTCTCGGACATCAATGCATAAAAATCGAGTGACGAAGAGAACAGGCTGTCGCTAGGCAGGTGGACAATGGTCCGACGCCGTCGACGAGGCGGGCCGGCACGGCTAGGGCGGGATTCCAAGGGAGACCCGGCGCGGCTAGAATCTGTCATGTCCACATCGCTATCGTACCGGAAGCTGTGAACAGGAGTAGGCGGGTCGGCATCGATTTGAGGCATGAGGCCACGCGCCCAAACACCCACGGTAGCGCTACGTTGCCTGCGCGGAGGTGTGGAAATCTGAGCTGGCACATCGCGGTAGAAAGATGGATGTTCTATATCCGGGATCATGTCGTGCAGCTTGTCGCCTTCCGCGTCAGAGTCTAATGCTGAGGGAGACCGAGAAAGCGCCTTCGGAGGTACCAGCCAAGCGTCAGAAGCAATCTGATCAAGACTCGGCTTGAGGGTAGGAATGGAGCTAGCGCGATTGTGGGCTGCCGCTCTCAGCTGCGATTCGTGGTTACTTGCACCAGTAGGATCCGGGAGAGTCGGACGTGCAGCAGAAGGTACATTGCGGTCTACTACCTTCTCCTTCAACGCGCCAGACTGAGAAAGAGTGCGAGATTTGACATGGTGCCCGGGGCGCTTTCTGGTGCCCTTGTCGGGAGAAGCAGCGCGAGAGCCAGGACGACTGTTGAAGGGTGATGCCAAAGACCGGGTTCCACGTCGACCAGCATTCTCCTTGAAATTCCGAGAGCTAGTGCGCGAGAGTATCCGTTTGGCAACCGGGAGCGGCGAGAGTCCGTCTGGGTCGGCGGTAGGTGGTCGCGCGACAGAACATGGAAACATCGAGTGGTCAGACGGTGCAGCCTGAAGCGGCGTGGAGAGCTGAGGGCCAGTCTGAGCAAAGTCATCCAGCATATAGTCACCCGTCAGAGGATCGTCGCCGAGCGTTAGCTGCGAACGTTCCGCTTGGAGTGCCTTCGTACGCTTTGTCGGTCTGGCCTCTCCTTCTTCACCAATGAGCTGGACAGATGCTCCAGCTTCGGTCCTCTCAGGACCGGCGGCAAAACGCGCGCGTTTGTTCATCCTCTGAGCCATGAGTGCGAAACTCACGTCCTCTGTATCGGGGCTGAGCGGGCGAATGGGTGATGACTGGCTGACATCCTGGGCGGACTGTCTGGCACGCGTCCGACGGCGTGAGTACGTCGTCAGCGGCTTGGACGACGGAGGAACCATGTCCGACGTCGTGGGACGCGGCTAGCTGGTGATGGTCGATGGTCGAGCGGTCCAGGAGGAGGGCGGCAGTGTCGATGACGACGCGGGGCCAAACAGAGGCAAACACATTACACGTCGCGGGCGCCTAATGCGTGCAGCGGCCAAGTTGAACGGCGTGCTCGAGCTTGCTCACGACTCCTACTCCACTCGTTCTTGGATGCCCCTCGCTCTCTAGTTTCATCTGCTCTGCATTCGCGCATACAGTCTGCCTGGTGCACTTCTCTCTTCCGCCCACCATGGTCGTCACACGACGCACCCCTGCTCCGCCCGCGCCCGCTTCGCGCACGCATTCCGCACAACCCATCCCGCGCCTCGCGAAGAAGGCCAACCAAGACCCACAAAACGTACCCGACAAACCCAGTCCGCTCGTGAATGGAAGCACCGTCGATTCAGCCGCTAACTCGGTCGATGCGGATGTGGACAAAGCGGTAAGTCTGTCAGCAACCTGAACGCCCGTCCAACGCCGCTGTGGTTCCCGTCAGAGTCGCGCGACTCCTACGCAGGCCCCGTGTCTCTGGCTGGACCGCATAAGCCTTCGTGTGTCAAGATTTTTGCAATCGGGCCACCTTCACTCTGCCGCCGTTCCTGTCGCTGTGGCTATGACCCCGCACTGCGTCGCGTGCTGGACCACGCTCTTCTAAGCCGCAAACACATTGCAAAGTATGGAGGTGTAGTGGCCTCGGACTGTCTCATCAGGGATGCCTATACATGTGGCCCGGGTTGGTGTGCAAGGAGAGCGCATCGCTAGGCCCAAACACATGGCCTACTGGGCACATGTGCTCGAAACCGGGAACGCATCATGTTAGCGCCACTGGGCAATGTTGTAGATTGTTCATGAAACAGAACACCCACCATTTTTCTCCGCTTGATGCGGCTGTCAACCTCATTCTGCGTTCGGCCTCCAGCACGTTGCTATTGGGCGCATTTCCAATAGGCATGTCACTGACAGTCCGGGTCTGACTACAGGTGAACGCATCGTCCAAATCCACAAAATCCAAAGTCAAGCAGAAACAGAAGAAGGGCGGTAAGGTAAGCTTGTGTGCCGTGACTTCCCGCAACGCCGCTGACCAGACACTTGTAGAAGAGGTCCGGTGGCAAGTCCACTGGAATCGTCGAGCTTCTGTTCCGGGGCTTCCTACTGTGGTTTACCATCTATACCCTTTCGGTATGCCCGGACGACGAGCAACTGAGGTCCCCCATTTGCCGAGGCCTCCATGAATACCGCCGTTTGGTCATCGAACCGTACATCCTCCCTCCCATCCAGCACGCGCTCGCTCATCCGTCCGTCGCACCGTATGTCGAGAAGGCCAAGCCGTATGCCGACTATGCGGTCCGCACGGCGAAGCCAATCGCCGCCCGGGCACAAAAGGAATTCGACGCACGCGTGGTGCCCCAGTGGAACAAGCGCGTCGTCCCGCTGTATTATCAGTACGCTGTGCCGCAGCTCATGAAGCTTGACGCCCAGACCGCACCCTATCGGTCCCGTGCCGAGCAAGAGTACGAACGTTACCTTGGGCCCTATATCCGTCAAGCAACCGCTACACTGGATCAGTGGCAACACAAGGCACGCCCCTACGTCGCCCTTGCCGCCCAGAGGACGTACGACGGATATCAGCGCGCGCGACCGTACGCTCGCCCTATGTGGGAGAAGGCAAAGGTCCTTGCTGCGCAGCTGCTAGCCTTGCTCGGGGAGCAACGAAGACAATATGTGGACCCGCATGTCCAGAAGATCTGGGAGCACGTAAAGGAAATGAGCGGGAAGCCCCAAGCGCCCTCGGTCTCCCAAGTTCGTAGCGCGGCGTCTTCACAGCTCTCCAAGGCCACTTCCCAAGCGTCCAAGGCTTCCGTACGGCTGTCTTCCACATTGGCCTCCGTTGCTTCCTCAGCTGTTTCCGGTACAACCGCTATTCCTGACTCGACTGCAGCCGACGATCTCTTGCCCAGCGCCTCTAACCAGCTGCCAGAGCTGGTGACCAGTTCAGAGATTGCACCGGCTGTTCTTCAGACCTCTGGAGCCACCGAATCGGTGTCGGTCGCAGCTGACAAGGCGTCGTCTGTGGTGTCGAGCAGGTCCGACGCGCTCAAGTCCACCGCCTCCCCGATCTCAGCGGTCGCGTCACCATCTCTGTCGTCTGTTGTTTCAGCCGCAAGTGATACGGTATCCTACTCCGCGTCTTCATTGGCTTCGGCGGCCGGGTCTGCAGTCCACGCGCCCGTGGAGGCGGCCTCATCTGTCATCCCAGACATGTCTGCGGCCGTCTCGAGCTTGGGTGAAAGTGCAACCGGGGCTGTCCGCGGCGCCGGATTCGCCCTGTCATCCGCAGCGAGTTCCGTGACCGACGCTGCCGCTGCCTCCGCTTCTTCGGCCAAGTCTATTGCCTCTTCCGCATCCGAGGAGGCTTCTGTCACGGTCACGCAGGCCCTTGCACCTGTCGCCGACTCCCTCTCTTCGATCGTCAGCCCCGTCGCGGAGCCTGATCCTAAGCTGTTGGAGAAGCTCTCAGATCCGGACCTGGAGGCGTTCAAGGCCGAACTCGGTCTCGCGGAGGACCTCCTCGTTGCGGAGCCGGAGGCCACTTCCTCATCTGTCGCCGCCGCTCCGCCGACGGAGACCGAGACCGAGGAGGAGAAGGAGGCCCGGCTGCGCGCCCGTCGTGAGAAGAACGCGAAGAATCGCGAGGAGCTCGAGCGGAGGCACTCTGAATGGGAGCGCATGCTCGCCGAGCGCATCTCCGCCAACAAGAAGGCCCTTCGCAAGGCCCTCGTTGCTCTTCGTAAGGCTGCTGCTGCCGAGTTGAAGGAGAACACGCAAATCCGAAAGGAGATAGAAGATCTCGTTGAGGACGCGGAGAAGTTCCTACGCGGCGCGGAGAAGTACATGGCCAACCTGCAAAAGGAAGGCAGGGCAAACGAGGAGAAGAAGGCCATCTGGGCGCGTGTCATATCCAAGGTCGAGGATAAGTTCACCGAGCGTCTCCACCAAACCGAGGCTGTTGTCAACGGCTGGTACCAGGGCGTCCTGGACCAGGAGCTCGCCGAGGTATGAGTCCTCCGTCACGCCGCAGCATGTGAAATTGACGTCTTTGCTAGGTCAAGAAGGTGACCGATGAAATCAAGGATATTGTCGACAGAGCGCAGGCCGACATCGGGCTCGACTACGCGTACCTTGACGATGTCACCTACATGGACTGGCAACGCTACCACGACCTTGCACGGAGTAAGTAGCTTCGATGACTGCCACGTATATACGCCGCTTATATCCATCGGCGCCATAGAGGGCGACAATTTCACTGCCCATGTGCAGTCTGTGCAGGACGGCACCCACCCGTCGCCGCCTATCAACCCGGTTCTTCCCGCTATCGCAGACCTCCAGAATGAAGTAGAGGATGTGGTGGCTGGATTCCAGACACGTCTCCGACGGATCAACCGTAACGGCGCTCGCGCCTTCGGGACTCCCGAGGAGGCCTCTGATGAGGAGCCCCCGGCGACGGGAGACGAGACGGTCTCGATCTTGCCTATTGAGGAGAGCGCGCTCCCGGAGCATACACAGTCACCCGCGGACGTGAACGTGCCCCCGGTCGTGATCGGCCGCGGAAAGGAGGAGGTCGAGGAGGCCCTGAACCGTGTAGCCGATCTGGAAGGCGGCAAGACGTCGTCCCCGGAGGATGTAGCCAAGAAGGCAGACTCCGATGCGGTCGCACAGAACCTGAAGCAGGAGATTGTGGACGAAGAGACGTCCGCGCCTCCGCCGCCCCCGTTGCATCAGGAGCTGTAAACGTGGGTTTCGGGCGCGGATGGGCTGGAAGTTGGCTTTCCATGCGAAATCCCAGTACGTATCCGCAGCACGCCTCGCGCCCGAGCCGCCGTGCTGATTGCTTGCGCGTCGTTTAGACTCGTACCCTGCGATTGATGTGTATGAGTCCGCCGACTTGACCCCGAATATTCGTTTCGTGGCATTACCTATACTGCGGTCGTGAACGTCGCCGCCGATGTTGTCCCAAGCGAACGTGACTCCCACGTCATCCTCCCTACGTACATCGTAACATGTCCAGATTATGGTACCGATATGTTATATTTACTGATTACTGCATACGCATACATGATATACCACCTTTCCGGATATTACAAACGTGCGTTCCCGTGGGCTGCGGGAGCACGATGTGCGACGCAAGCTCAGCCACGGCGGACGTGTCTGAATAACGTATGAGCGGCAAGAAGCATTCCACGAATTTGGAGGCACTTATAGAATGGTTACCGCTAAGTCCGATGGATACCGGAGGCATGTATGACTGGCGGGCAGGAGAGGTTAAGAGACATGATATGCATCACCTAGACAGCAAGTACAGGCAGAGGAACGGGATGTGTACAGGAAAATGGAACTACTGGACATTTTGAAGAGGAGAGAGCAAGGTCAAGCGAGTAGGTTGGAGATATGACAGCCGGCATTGAGGCTGAATCGGGTTCACTCTTCCATGGCATTGTCATCGGACGGCTTCCAGCGGAGATTGCTCTCGTAGAACTCGATAAGCTGACGTCGGGGATCAGAGACTGGTGGTAGACAAATGACTACTGTGGACGAAGGGTAGCATACCTTATATGGCATCTTCTTCTTGCAGAGTTCCGACTTCTCCTTTGCGTGACCCTTGCCATTTTTCCTAAAGTCATACTCCCGGTAAGCACGAAGGACGAAAGCAAGATTTTACGCAAGGAATATGAGACTGACAGGGTGAAGTATACGTAGAGGTCTCCATCGTCTGTGCGCTCCACAGTGTCGATGCTCTTAACCAGGTGCTCCCAGCTGGCCGCATCCGCCCACTTGCGCATGTCCGTATACATCTCGCCATCCTCCTCCACCGCATCGGCAGCGGTGGACTTGCGCTTGGTGGCCTTGTTGGCCGAGCCTGCGCTCTTGCGCGGCTTCTTCTGCTTGCGGCTTTGGTCGTCCTCCTCTTCGTCTGACGTCTCACGCGTGGAGGTCGCCTTCGGCCTGCCGCGTTTCTTTGGCGGGGCGACCTCCTCGATATCAGAATCCGCGTCCTTGACGGACGACTTGCGTGGTTTCGGACCGGGTTTGGGCTTGGGTTCGGACTTGCGCGGGCCCTTCTTGTGCTTCTTCCAGAACTCGGAAATGAGGTCTTTCGCACCTCTGCAGAAGGCAGCGCGGGTCAGTGACGCGACTAGGATCGTGAGGGTCAGCGGTCCCGCACTTACGTTGCGTCGTTCTCGTCGACCCAGCTGTTATGTTCATCCCCGTATCCCTTCCACTTCACGAGATAACCTACCCGGCCCTGTTGACGCGTGAAGACGGATGTGAATGGTAAGACTTCAGATTTATAGCACGACAGCGAGATCCGCACCTCGGGGAACGTGCCATGTTTCGCGTCGAGTATGGCCTCAATCTCAAACTCTTCCTCATCGCCCTCGTCGTCGTCGTCGTCCTGCTCGCCACTCTTGTCCTCGACACGCTCTTTGTCCTTGGGCGCGTTCTTGGACGCAGAAGCCGACCGCCTCCTTGCAGACCGCGTGTGCTCGTTGTCACTCTCGCTGCCAGACACGTTCCCTTTACCAGCAGCCCTGGGCATTCTTACGGGTGGTGAGACCGGTCGTACGACGAGGATGTGGTAGGGGAGAGGCGGACTGCCAGGTGCAGGCTTCGCGCAGGTGAGCCTAGGGGAGCGTGCGAAACTCGCGTCACGCGCGCCCAAACAACAGAGCTCTGCATGACGCGCCTCGCACTTTCGCGAGCAGGTCGCGCAGCGAGCAGTCCAAGGCGCGAGCAAACCATCTTACGCTTGTTGATACCGACACCGACAAAACGGCGATCAAATTCTGGAGATTACGAGAGCTGCTGCTCGTGGACTCGAGACATTTTCCAGGCAAGGTTAAGTCCGATAGAGCAGATACATTACAGAGTCGAAAAGACGAGCAGCGAGAAGCCGCGGCGAGACACGGACGACGGTAATGGCACAAAGGACGACGAGCGAGCATGCCGCAGATCGAAAGATTTCACTCTCCTCCCCTCCGACGGGACGGACTGGCGCTCCGACCCCTTCCCTCACGTCCTCGACCCTTCTTCGGTCCTGCAGGCGGTGGTCTGACAAAGGCGAAGTCGCATTGGATGGTCTGCTCCAGTAACGTTGTTCCGGACGCGCCATCGATGGCTGCCTGCGCCTCGGCCATCGTTTCGTACTCCACTAAGGCGTAGCCCTAATTGTCGCAGGTGGGTATCAAAGCAATGCACGGACAAAGGAATGGCGCACCTTGACATATCCCGTTCGCCTGTCCAAGTTTAGATGGAGGTTTTTTATCTCGCCATACTCCGCAAACTTGTCCATCACGTCCTCCTCGGTCGCCTCCTCGTGGACACCGGTGACCATTACAATCCATCCTTCGACAGCTGCGTCGGCAGCATGTTTGCGTCAGCATCCGGGGCAAGACCGTGTGGTGGCACATACATCGAGCAGCCCGAGTTTCCGATGTTTGGGTGGTGTCCACGCGGTCAAAGACCTGTTCCGACGTGACGGCGCTCTCGTTTCCTGCGGACGCGAATGTAGCATGTTCAGATGTTGCAAGTCCGGGGATGGCACATACCTGCGGCGCTCTGGAAACCTCTGCCCTTCCTTCTGACGACGCCGCCTGCGTGAAGATGATATATGAGCAAGGTGGATTGTCCCGAGCACGAGTCACACACCGTCGTCGATGTTCATGCCATCGTCGGACATGGTGGATGCAGTTAGAGCGAGGGCGGACTTGGTGCTCCAACTCGCGCAGAGACGCGTGCAACTGGCGCCGGTACCGGAGCTGGGCCGGCAGTGTCCGGGGAAGCCGGGCCCCTGCCGGAGACCGTCTCCGGTTGTCGAGCCGGCGGACTGTGTCAGTGCCCTGAACATCGCCCGAAGGCTAAAACGCCGTCTCCGAGCTTGCACGCCTCCAACCTCTTGCCGACGCTGGCAATAGACCCTGGGAAGCACGCCGACGATCTGAGCGGTGACTCTTTGGAATCTGGGTGTCACACTTCCCCATGCATATCCGATAGAATCCACGCACTGCTTCTAGCTCGGTATGATACATTACCACCTGCCAGTGCCAGACGGCGGTCGTACAGCTCGTTGCGTGACTCGGTACAGCACGCCTGATTTGTACACGATGGGAACAGTTGGGAACGCGGCGCGCCGCTCCATTATAGACTATATTTTACCGTTTCACATAGGGTACCATTGGCTCGCCGGGGGGTGAGCGGTGTGTGATCACCCGCGTACCGTGCTGTGATGCGTGCCATGCTGCATCAACTTTCCAAGTAAGCATTTTCTCGCTCTCGTTCCTTAGGAGGTCCGTCCACTTACGTACCTCCTACTCCCCCTTCAGATCTCTTCAAGACACCGAGGAAAACGGCCTGTTGTTCACGCGGCAACAGCCGCTGGCCTCGCAAATAAAAGAGCAGCCGTTCCGTCATATGCCCTCACAATCCTCGTCGGTCGTTTCCTGTTCATCCGCCACTACTATATTCCCTCATTATGAACACTTCGCTCATTAACCACCCCTGTACCGTTTGCTGTCGGCCCACCTCCATGTGGTGCAGCCGCTGTCAGGGTGCGTGGTACTGCACGCCCGAGCACCTCCAGAGCGTACGTCGATATAATCTATCCGCAGCTCGCTATTTCCAGCTAACTTTGCCCGATCCCGATCTACAGGACTGGCCCCGCCATCGGCGAGAGTGCGTCCCCATCAATACTCAGCAACCTCAATACCCGGCTATGATCGCGACGCCTCCTCCCGCTCAGGCGGAGCTCGTCTCCGTCTCAGCGTTGTTGTTCATGCCTCATGAAGGTACGCGTCCTGAATTTTTGGCGCGCAGCATGCCATGTCGTCTGACTCGCGGGCTGCGTAGAGCGCTCGCGCATAATCACAGTGCAGTGCCGCCCTCAGGGCGCGATCTCTCAGGGAATATGCCCGTCCCCGCTCGTGCAGGAATATTTTCCAGAAAGTATTCCGGCCACAATCATTCTCACGCAAGGCCTCAACGGCGAGCCGCTTCGCTTCCCGCTGCACATCTGGTATTGTCCGACATCGCTGCAGCGGGGCTCGCCGATCAACCGTGCGATATATCGCATAACCAACGGCCACGCGTCAAAACCGTGGTGCGGGCCGGTCGTAGTCCTCAAATTCAACGGATCCCGACGCCAAGGCTATTCCGACGCAGGGTCCAACGATCTTCCCGCACTTTCGGCTTACTTCCTCGCGTACAAGTAACGCGCCCGGATCCGTCCCTCGCACCCCGGCTGTCCCTGACAGCATACACACAAAAGAAAATTGTGCGTATAATGTAGATATCTTCGCTCTCTAATTCTCGCTTGCCACCTCGACGCTCCGTCGAAAATTTACCCGTCGTACATAGACCTTCACCACTACCTTTCTTGGCGGCTATCATGGACTGTTGTAGTAGACTCTCGGTCTCGTACGTCGTCGTAGTAGTGTCGTCTTGTATTCGCTCTAGCCCTTAGACCTCCGTTCGCGGACAATTATCCGGATGTTCTTGTCTGTACATGCGTGTGCCGCCTCCCGCAGCGCCGGGATCCTAATGAGTCCGTCCAGAGTTGAGTCGCATGACCACGCTGTCAAGAGGAGATCTTGACACGATCGAGATCTCCCATAGCGCACCCAGTTGAGGACGGGTTCTGGAAGTTCTACCGCACTCTAATCATGCTTTGTGGCGCTTCGCGCGAGCTTCTGAGCGCAGAACAAGCGCACTGTCGGTGGTGAGCAAGATATCTCACCAGCTGTGCCTTATGCGATTCCCGGCGGAGGCGGTCCATCTGCGGTCGTCATCTGGACATCGGACGATGCCCACGAGGCTCTCATACGCCGAACTTCTTGCTGATCCTTGCGTCGTCGCGGCAGAGAGACCTGGGCTCTGGCATCGAAGGGCCGTCCGATTACCGATTGGCACTGGTACTGGCACCGGTGCTTTTTGACTCGGAAGTGGCGCTTCGTCTCGCTGTTCTCCCAGCATGGGACTTACGAGAGGTCAGGAGCTCGACTGCCGCGAGCGCCGCTCCTGGTACTATCCCGTCCCCAGATTCTGGATAAGCGCCCAGGGTGACCCCAGAAGCTGGACATTGCCTTGTAGCTTAGCACGATTGCACCGTACACACATACTTTCTGTATGGCCGCATAGAGCTCAATGGGCTGCTTGGTATTTCAGGAAGTTGGATGAGGAAATCAGGACCTGTGAGCAAAGTAACAGAAGGTGAATGTCTCCAGGCCGTACGGCGCTTAGGTTTCCAGATTCCTGGGTTAGAGGGCTTTCTGCTGGCTCTCATCTCCTGTATGTGCATTTTTGTGCAAATCTTCTTGCAGGAAGCCTTAGGGGATACAGTGGCCATGCCTGAAAAACAAGCAGAATGAATTTTGGAGATGTTTTGGGACTGCTATGTCGAAACTGAGCCCGAAATTCTGTTGGGCGTCCAGCATCTAGGGACGGGATAGTATGATGAGAGCACTTTTGGACATAGTGGATGACTTCCCGTAAGGCTTTTCAGACGGGCGCTCGTCTGTAAACTGTCGACTCCACCATGATCGAGTCGGCGATTGAAAACAGGATCTAGATTGGATATACCCCATGGCCGGCTTACTCAGCTGCCCTCAGCGTCTCTCCTGCACCAGGATGGTAGTTTTGTGATGGCGCGCGCCGCCCTCCCTGCCTTTCTCGGCCGCCCCACCTTCCGTTTATGCTGTTTTCAGAATCATTGCAGTTTAGAAGGGGGGGTCGACCCCCCCTTTCAGATTTGGGCGCTTCTGAAGGCCTTCTGAAAACGAGCGCCCGTCGGAGTTTATGGTCGGACTGTGAATCTCTTCCCCGGATCTCGGTACGCCTGCTTTCTTTGGTAGCCCAACGCGGTTTTCAGAAGAGCGCCCGAGTTTTCAGACAAGCGCCCGTCTGAAAAGCCTTACGGGAAGTCATCCAGTGACGTTCTATCTGTATCGGAACGCGGATGTCCGGTGCATCCTCGGCGCAACCACCAGTGCTAGTGGCATCCCTCAATTGTGGGCAACTATCATCATGCGCGCTGTTGCAATACACACCTCCTATAGAGTCCGCAGACCGTACTACCAGGTTCTCCGAGTACTTGGCAGTCCTGAAATGCAGCTTTCCAATTACAACGTCTGCAGCGGGGCAGACGTGGACATCCGCACCGTGATTCTCAGTCAACCGGCGTGCGCAATGACTCTCACCATGACCGTAGAGGCCTTCCCACTTTCCCAGCGATCCATGTACGGAGTCCCTTGCGTTCGCGTAGCCGGGATGCGATCATCTGCTGGAGCGGACCGTGATCGCACGAATGTCACCCCCCGCAGGGCGTAGCCTAAGTTGTGTCAATTGACAATCACAGGCTCATGGGCAGCTCAGCTCAATCATGATGCAAGTCTTCGCGAAGCCCTTTCACCAGTCCGCGCATGTGGCTCGGCAACTTCTCTGACGGAGCTCATCTGGGTGAATGCACCTGAAACGCCACGCTAAAGTAATGCCTAGACCCTCTTACCATTCCGACTCCAGTGGCTCTGACAAAATGCGTCTAGGCGAAAAGCGCATGTGCTACTTCAGGCACACGCTGATTGTGAATTCCCCTTGAACGAGCTCGAAGAGCAGTCCGTTCTCACAAAATAGCTTCCATACCAGAGTTCGGCTGGAAGCTCGCCCAGACGTCTAGTTCTTACCTTAGTAAGGTATGAGTCTGAGTGCGCTGCGCGGAGCCGCCACTGTTGCCGATAGAACTCCTTCTCGCGAGCCTGGCACGCGTGCAAGTATTGTCTCCGAGATGACGTCCCCCGTTCTGGTATCCCGTTGCATACATCAGGGGGTGATACAGAAGCCGGACGGCGGCGAAACGGCGGGCGCGACGCACGCCGAAGGTCCAAAGGCGCTCCTAGATAGTGTTACATACAAGCCCTTGCGTACCCGTAGTGGGAAACAGCGCCTGGGGCCTGGCGCACAGCCAACGAGTTCCCTGAGCGACGGCCGAAGTAGCTATTCTTCGTCATCCCCGAAGCTGGATTCGCCCTCTCCTTCCCCATCGCCCTCTTCGTCCTCGTCAGCATCGTTTTCATCGTTCTCGTCTTCCTCCTCATCTACAGTCTGGTCTTGCGGGGGAGGCGGTTGCGGGGGCGGATGGTTGGAAGTGGTGCCACTGGCCATCTTGCGGGCCTGTGCAGCCTTTTCGGCTTCCTCGCGTGCCTGGTCGACGGGAAACAGCAAGTCGAGCGCGAGATCTCTCCAACGCAGCGATCCGTTGACGCCGCCACCGCCATATCCCATGTCTTCGAATAACGCACGCGAAGCTGGATCGTATGGCCGCCGGGGTAGCGACGCCGGATGTTTGATACTCAACGGGTTACCATATGGATAGGACGGATGCACCTGGGAAGGAAGAACTGATGTAGTGTGAACGACGTTAGCCATACCGGGGCAGCGGCGTCACAGACCTTCCGACTCCTCAGGATTGGGAGGGCGCATGTGTGGCACGACGTCCACGTCTGTCGGTTACTCGTAAGAAGCGACGCGTTCCATGTGGCGACGGAGCTGCGTACCGTCCACAGACAAGTCGCCATCGAGGTAGTCTGGAGTGCCGATGGTGTCCAGTACCTCAACGTCGTGGCGCGTCATGTGCAGGTAACAGAATGTGAGATCCTATTCCACTCAGCAGCATCAGTACCTCAATATACGCCGAGGAGTATGAAGTATCAGACAGTCATGTCGAACGTTTCGTCGGGTGCGAAGATCACACTGCCGCTCTACACTGCCTGGCGGTAGTCATTCAAGTCAAGCAGGCACCAAGCACAAGCTGCACAACCACCAATCTTGGGCGCTCAGATCTCAGAGCGCAGTTCGAATTGTTTGTGCCAAGCAAAGCTAACTGTTCCGACTCCGACAGATCGGGCCAATTAGTGAGTTTCAGTCGCCGCTTGACCCAAGGCGTCTCAAACGGAGCTCTCCATTCCACCTATTGCGAGGAAGGCCTCTTGTTGACCCTCGCCGTCTCGTCCCGCAGAATAGTTCCACAGAGGCAGCAGTGGTTGCCCAGTAATCTGCTTACCGCTTGAACGGACCGTATTACTTAGTCCAATTTCCCGACACAGATCGGAGCCGTGTAGGACGAAACGATTCTGTACCGAAGAATACCTTGCGGTGCCTCTCGTCTTGGTGTAGTTATTCCGTCTGAAACCTCATAGGACAAACGGCCACAGGCTGCAGCGATCCGAGGCATGACGGAACTTCCAGTCTACACGGCGTTGAGTTTGCCGTCGGTGTCAATATTCCCGTCCGCGAACGCCCTCCAGTTCTCCCAAGACGGTCAGGCAATCCTCTTGACCAAGCATGCAGTCTACATCTTGGTATACTTCTCCTGTTACTCATCAGCCTTCCATGATTAATGATGCTCCAGACTCCTGATTCGGGCGTCAACGTCGAGCTGTCGTCGGTCATGAAGCAGGCGTTTGACTCCAAGCCGCCGTTATATAGCGCGCGCCCTCTGGCCTGGTTGCGGACCCTGGTTGAGTTTGATCGGTCTGTTCTGCATCAGTGGGCAACCGACTGTCAAGGTAGCCCCTTTCCTCGGAAAAGCTGACGGCAGGCTCATTACTGTGTAGACTGGGGGAGCGTCTGCCTAGGCTCTCTTGACCCTTCTCTGCAAGCCTTGGCGCTATCACCAAGCCATCTCACTGCCAGCGGCGGGTGCGGAATATGTCTTCTCCGCCTCCTTATTCACTGAGGCCGAACAATTCTACTGCCAACGCCCAGATGCCTCCTTGCCTTACTAAACTCCAACCTTGAGCTAACCTTATGGGGGGCACCCAAGAATTTTCTCACAGGAGAGTGGAATAAGGTGAGCCCAGCTGCTTTCCGTTGCTAATCATCGACTGATCAAGCCCGCTGACAGCTACAAGACGTCACTTCTGTTTTAAAGACAGCTGCGCTGGGAGGGACCAGTCCGACGTTGTTGAAAACGCTGCAAGCACAATCTACGTGTACGTTAGTGCTCGCGGCTTCTACTGATTTTATGATGGCCGCTGAATTTAACCCTTTCACAGGCATTGGATGGGCACCACAACCTGATTGGGGTCTCACGCCTGCCCCATCCTTTGACGCCTCTCTCCTCGCCGTTGGCAATCGCGCCGGCTCCGTCACCTTTCTCAGGTATGCCTACGCTCAGAATCGTAGCCGCAGGCGCAGTTCAACCGCTTTCCAGGTTTGACCTTGCTACGCAAGGTATGGTCCTAGTGGGTAACGCACCCGTTGCTGACAGATGGGTGACGCATCTGGCATGGTCTGCCTGGACCGACTCCCAGAACGGTACCTGTGAGTGATTTTAAATCCGCGGCGCTGCCAGGTTTTGAGGGCGTTCTAGGTGAAGCGATGCTTGCATGCGGAGCGGCTGATGGCTCCGTCTCTATCTACAACATCCGTCAGGCCTTCTCGCTAAAGCCGTCCCTCACTAACATCTCGTCGGATCATGATCTGGACCTGAGTATCTGCAAGCATGACAGTACGGCCTGCGAAGCTGACGGCAGAGCCGTAACTGGCATGAAGTGGGCTGATCGTCGTGGGCGCAGCGTGAGTCCTCTACTCCTTGATTTACCGGGCGAAAATTTACCGGGAACTCGCATATCCTAGCCGATTCTGATAGTCCACAAAGCGGGAACCTTGCATGTTTGGTCCGCCCGGTCTTCTCAGTCCGAGCAGCCGGATTGCACAACTCTTCTCCTTCAAGCGCAACAACGCTCCGTGGGCTCTTCGGCCCTTTGCACAGTATCCGGTATCTGTTATGTACCTGAGCGCGACGCGTGTGTCGTCTCGCTATCCGACGGGTCTATCCACGCCATTCATAGACTCTCGCTGAACCCTACCCTCAACCCGCCAACGTCGGACGTCTCATCGGAGTCGCTATCCGCGGTCTCCCGTCGCGTCTTCCTTAGGGCTGAGCTTGACAGGATGGCGTTCAGAGATGTGGACCGAATCACCGGCATGGCAAGTTACGATGGCGGTTCAACGTTCGTGTGGACCTATGAGTACGTCTCCAGCACTCGACATCCAGAAGCTCATCTCACGCTGCTTCCCGCGCAGAGCGACTCGGCCGACCGATTTCAGCTACAAACATGATGCTAAGCACATCAGCTCATTGGTTGTAGCCCAAATGTGGGCCGAAGACTTAGACGAGCGCATTATGCGAGAGCTCGCGGAGCGCATCGGAACTCCACAGCATGGTATTCTCTCGCACTTCACCGAGAATTCGGCACTCTGTGACATCTGATTATAGGACTCGGAGAAGCGCCTATGTCCCAGCTACGGGCGATCTTTCTGCACCTCCGAGATGCACAGAAAATAGCTCGATTGCACAAGCGCATTCTGGACACTATTCATCAGAGACCGTCCGGCGAAGATGTCCCCGACTTCGTCATACCGACGTACGAGGGTGATAGAGGAGCAATGTTATCCCGCGACTTCGTAAGGAGCTTGATAACGCACCTCTTTGGATGGAGTAGCATCCAATCACAACGCATCCGGCATGCCGTTGCTGCTTTCTGTCAGGTTCGTCCATGCTACCGGATATCAAGCGACGATGCCAAATTTACTTGCGTACAGAGCCGCTGCGCAGCAGCCGATATACAGCAGCAGTTCGCAGAGACGGTCACTTACTGCATTCGCACCATTCGAGCGCATTTCCTCCTCACGGTGCTCCGACACCTGTCGGCTGTCAGGCGTGTACTGAACTGTACGTTATTCGAGTTTTGTGCATCTGCGACGTGCGGTTGCTGACTGGGAACATCCAGCGGGGGACGTCTACTTCGCCCGCCGTACCATTCTCTTGGCCGCACTTCTAGCCACACCGTTAACATTGGTGGAGGAAGCCGAAGAATTATCTTCTCAGTTGCCCCATTTAGCAAAAGCACAGGCGACCGCAGGCGGCGAGGATAGCCTTGACGA
Organism: Pilatotrama ljubarskyi; assembly: GCA_022385805.1. Taxonomy (NCBI): domain Eukaryota; kingdom Fungi; phylum Basidiomycota; class Agaricomycetes; order Polyporales; family Polyporaceae; genus Pilatotrama; species Pilatotrama ljubarskyi. The sequence goes on along the minus strand of MU277699.1, from coordinate 96,186 downwards.
ACTTTGCCCCGCGTGTCACGCTCCGATTCCTTTGCAAGACCCGGACAGCGCCGTGTGTCCGAACGGCCACGTGTGGGGTATGTACACTAGGGAGATCGTTGTTTCTGGCCACATCAACTGACATATAACATAGCCCGTTGCTGCGTTACGTCGCTTCTCCTTGCCACACCCATGGTCCGAACATGCGTGGGCTGCAACCGCAAGGCGTTCGTCCCAGCGTCCTCGGAGGAGGCGCCAGTGCACGACGCAGGCTGGCTTCCGAACTCCGCGCGTGGCAGCTGGGTGCTTCGAGATCTGCTCGATGCGACGCGGCGGTGCCCGTTCTGCGGTAACAACTTTGTCACTCTGGTCTGATGGAATGATTTGGATCTGCGGCATGCGTATATACCGCGGTTTGCTCAAGCGTTCTCAAACACGCGTGGGCCTCCAGGAAGCACACAAGGACCCATGACGCGCGCACACGGCGACCATGTGCACCATGACATCGCAGTGACGCAGGCCATTTGCACGCAACCGCAGGACGCCTTCCATTGCCGCCCTAAGACCTATTGCACATTGTCTCCGAGACGCATCTTTGATATACACAGGTGTCGGCGCGTCGCTCAACCGATCAGGGCCTGCAACTTGCCGAAGTCGGGTGTTCCAAGCCCAGTAACCTATTTTGGAGTAAGCGCGAATGAGCGGACGAGTCTCCGAGGTTTGCCGCATCCACACGCACCGGATCCCAGCCAGTGCCAGCCGTGAAGCCATTCGTCCCACAGCCAGGGTTGGAGCCCGACGTGATGTCGTTGAAGCCAGCCACGCCAGTCGAGTAGATGAGGGGGTTCAGGAAACCCAAGGACGGCTGGCCACGAGAGAGCCTGAAGTCGTTGAGCAGAGAGATGACACCGGCGAAGGTCTACATCACCGTCAGGACGCGTCAGAGTACGAGCATGAGGGGAAACTTACTGGCGAGCTGGCACTAGTTCCGCCGACGGACTCCACACGACCGCCGATGACGACCTGGAAGCCTTGGCCCTGGGCCGCAACATCGGGGTATGCGCGTCCGGTAGTGCTGCATGACCGCAGTCAGACATCATCCCAGTTGCGAACAAAGTTTAGGTCTTACTTGAACAGACCGGCGTTCGTCCTCCCGAGCTTTGTCAGGAACGTAGAAACGGCGGTGGACTGGTAGCTGTGGGCGGCCGGCATCAGTACCGCCCGGAGTGTACGAAAGGTTAAATGGAACAAATGGAGCACACGCACCTCGGGCGAGCAAAGTAGTTCGAGAATCCTCCACCTGAGAAGCTGACCGCCACCTCCGGGTTCACGCGAATAGTACCGCCGACGGTAGTGACAAATGGACAGGAGGCTATGAGCAAGGGCGGAGCGTACGTACGCAGGACGTTCATCAGACCCCGCTTGTCAGGAGGAGCAAAGTTATGGGGACGTACCAGGGAAATTGGGCTGGAAGCGCTTGGTGTTCTTACCATCGTTGGTAAGGCAGTCGCCGCCGCCAACACCGTCGTCACCGCTGCTGAACATGATGCTGCTTCCGCGAGCACCGAGCTGCGCGAAGAGGTTGCAGACGGTAGTCGCATAGTCAAGAGGGACCTGCAGGATATCACTCAGTTCACAAGAACCTGCGAACGGGAGCGCGACTCACGGTTTGCTCGTCATCGCCATAGCTGGTCGTGAACTGGTGGGAGATACGCATCCGTCAGCCATCCTGCTATTCGTCAGAGCGCTGGAGGCATACAGTTTGCGGAACCGAGGGCTGATCGAGGATGAAATTCAGCCAGTCAAGGTAAGGCTCGTTGGTGTTCGTGGGCGTCTCATCATCTGGGATGAAAGGGGGAGAGCCACCAGTGCTGTAATATATGTTCGGAGTGGGGAATGAAATACCCTCGGTGTACTGAATGTCGAGGTTTGCCTGTTGCAACACAAAGAGCTTCAGATCCAAGACGGCGGAGCTTCAGCCGGCCACTACATACCTCGACGCCAGGCTCCGACTGATCATCGCCTCCACCATTGACCTGCACGGTCGTGAACGTCCCGCCTACAGCATCGGTACGGAAACGCCTGAAGAAAGTCTGCCAGACAGAGTGTCAATCGCCGCTGACTCTCGAGGGCGGTCTCACGTGAAACTCACCTGCAGATCCGCACGGTTGGCGAACTCGTCGAGATAACCCGCGACTCCGAGGCTATTCTTGTTCGTGGCCTGGGGGACGTAGGTCGTCGTGTTGTAGAGCGCACGCAAGCAAGCAGGCGTGATGACCGTGTTGCAGCTGGTGGGCACCGTTGCGAGCGAAGTCGGACCCTTCAAGAGATGTGCGACATCGGCATCGGACTCGATCGTCGGGATGTCCTTCTGGATGAAGCTCGTCGCCTTCATGCTCTTCATGGTGCCAAAGTACGTCGTAGGCGCTACGACGGCGACGTGCTCGTGCAGGGCACTGGGGAGGCTATAGTTCATCGTGCGGATGACGTAGTCCTCGCTCTTGCCGTGGCGATAGACATTGTACTGCGTGCCGAGCATCTTCTCTGCCTGAGCAACGGAGACGCGGACGGTCATCCAGTCTCCTGCGTGAGAACGCTGGCAGGACGACGGGTCAAGACCGTGCGCTGACAACCAAGACTCGACAAGGTCGACCGAGTCGGGATGAGGCGCTATAAGCGCTGCTACGTTCTCTTTCGAGAGGTGCTGCCCATACCTGGGTTTGCCCGTGAGCACCTGCACCGTGCATGCAAGGACGATCGTACATACTTCTCATGCGACGGATCGCTGACCTCGTACAACGCAGTCACGAGCTCGTCAAACTTGTCCTGCTTGAGGCCTATGCGCATATCGAACGTGTAGTCTGCCGGAGCGGGGCCGTGAAGTTCCCATCCGCGAGGGATCTCCGCCCATGCATGCTTCACCTCGAAGTCATCCCACCTCTTAGAGACGAGGGGATTGGCGACGCAGAGCTGGACGAGCGTGAGGAGGACCGCGGACGACCACAACATGGCTGCGGACTGTTGCTTGACCGGAGATGCCAGTGCACGAGAGGGTCTTATACCTGCGGCGGTCACAGAAGCGTCCGCGTTATAGAACAATTATGACTTCCGAGCAGTGCCTCATGTGCTTCTGATCTGTGATGGCAAGATTGTCCAAGGCAACAGCACCAGCACGAGACATCGGCGTCGGCACTGGCGGTCTGAGCGGGGCAATGGTGCCCGAGCGAGCGGCTTCGAGACAGGATGCGCACGTCCAGGATGGCGTCCATGCGAAACATCGCGCAGAGAGAGGAAAAGGTCCCGCCGGCATGAGAAGGCTTGGCTCACGATTCGGAGAATTCATGATTGCAACCGACGACGACGACGCCGCGCGCAGTACTGCCCGAGTGCTTCTATGCCTGTTTGGGAGGCGTCGGTAGCATGCAGAGCCGCCGGCGAGCTGGGACGGCCGCGCGATGGCTTAGGTCTCTCGGTGATCAACGGTACTGACCAAGCTCGACGACTCACTGTTTCAGTGCGGCTCTATCGCTGTTCAAAAGCGAGCACGCGGAGATCCACGACGAGGATAGAGCCTGGGAACAGGCGGAGGACGATATCTATCACGATGGTCGATGTACATGTGGGTCATCTGCTTCTGAGAAGCGGCGTCGTGTGGTCTGCAACAGCGCAATTCCGACGAATTTGGGGTACGTATTTCCGATCCATGGCCTGCATGCTCAGGGCGTCTTCGTGAGAGCATGGTAGAGCAGACCGGCGCAGCATGTACATGGCGGTAGTGGGACAGAGTTCAGCTGCGCACGGTGACACGAGGCTCACTGGAGATGGGCGCTTGAATTGCACGCACTGGGCCGCTGGGCGGTTGCGACTTACAGGTGGTATTATATCCGATGACATGCCTATGGTAACAACGTCTGTGCGAGGACATGCCAGACAGGGACACGGGGGCGGGTGCATTGAGGAGCAAGCGTGGGCGGGGCGAGTCAAGTGCACGAGCTATCGACTTACCCGGACACTTCCAAGTCGTCGCATCCACCGGCCGGTCTTTGGGTAAAGTGAGGCGGTTTCGCAAGCCTCGCATCGTCTACCTACTTTTGTATGACCAAGGCTCAGTGAATGCATGGAGACGCTGTTGGAGAACTCGGAATCGAGAGTACTGTTACGTGCTAACGTAGTAGTACTCTCAAAAGGGTGATTCTGCTGGAATAATTCTTACATCGCTTAGCATCGCTTAAGGCCAGTGGCGCCACCTGATTGGCTGGAGCCCATAAGAATTCTTACAGCAGAATCACTCTAAAGTAACTTCAGTACTTACAGTGAGGCCACGGCATGTGCCGAGCGAATCGAGATCCAAAAGCCCAGAACCGGAGATCGGAACGAGCGGCCGAGGTGGTACTGTGAGGACCGCCTCGGTGAAAGTTCTGCCAGTGCCACTACTAGTACTTATACTACGTGCAGTTGCAACTGGCATATTATACCTTCCTCAGCTTGTGCTGCTTATGAATGGTTTCAGCTATCTCCAACCCCGCGGGCTACGTACAAGATTGGCACAGCACAAGCTTCACAATCCCTCCGAGTCCCTTCCTTGAAATACGAGTACGCACCCTGTTTGATTGCCCACCAGTGCGAGAACTCCACGGGCGCCGAGTCTTCTAGCCGACTGACTGTACATCCGATTTGCCAAATCTATAGCAGAAGCTCCGTTAGCGGTGCTTAGTCGCCCAGTACGCGCCGTATTCAACTGCGGGCATCACACTCACACGAGCGCCCCACGACGAGCTCTTTCCGCTTCTCCCTCTGGGACTCTGCCCTGTAGCTGTTCCTGATATGACATCGGTATGTCCTACTGAGTCTGACTCCTTGCCCACCGCCCATAATAGAGCATTATACTCCCGTGCGTTCAAACGCCGCGCGTGCGTCGTGAATCGCACGGGACTCTGTGTCTGTGTAACAATCACATTCCTTGTAAGTCTTTCTCGATCTTCAGGCTACTGGCGCAAAGCTGAGGGATATGTGGATAACAGCTAGGCCTTCACTCCTTTCTGAGGTACACGCGTCCCGAATATGCTCATGTCACTTCTGTATCCAACGTCACCGCGCACTTGCGATGGGGTGCGGACTTTCCAAGTCATTCGACGACTTTCGACTATAACAGCAATTCCGAGCCTAAGCTTGACAGCAGACGAGCGAATGCCGTGCTCCTGATGCTCGCCCGCAACTCAGAACTCGAAGGCGCCGTGGCCAGCGTGAAGGAATTGGAACAGCGTTTCAACAGGCACTACGGCTACCCTTGGCTCTTCCTCAATGAGGTACCCTTCTCGAGCGAGTTCAAGCAGTGAGCTTCCCGAAGCAAACGCGTTTGCGTTTTCGAAGGCTGATGGTTCGGAAGGCAGATCAGCAGTGCCGTTTCCGGGTCCGTATCATTCGGACTTATCCCCCCGGAGCACTGGTACCAGCCCGACTGGATAGATGAGGAGAAGGCCGCGGCAAGCCGTGCAGAGATGGTGGCAGACGACGTCGTATACGGAGGTGAGTTCCATGGCCACCCTTGGAGGTGCTCGGTCAAGGCTAACCCTCTTCGAGGTAGCGTCTCGTGTGTGACTCCGGTTAATTCACACGCTACCCATGGAACTAATGCCTTCCTTGCCTGCAGCTACCGTAACATGTGCAGGTTCAACTCCGGCGTACGTGATGTTCGTAGTCGCTGCGCTCCGCGAGAAGCTAATAGTCTACAGTTCTTCTACAAGCATCCCTTGGTGCAGCCGTACAAGTGGTACTGGCGCGTAGAGTACGTGAGCATGCGCATCTATCCTATGACTACTACTTACACCCCGCAGGCCCGATGTACACTTTCCATGCGATATCAGTTATGATCCCTTTGTGTTCATGGAGGACAACAACAAGGTTTATGGTAGATGCCAAAGTCTGCTCTACGCTTCACTGCAGATCTTGACGATGTTCCAAATGCAGGCTTCACTATCACACCCCATGAGTGGCCGAAGACAGTTACTTCCCTCTGGACTGCGGTGAAGGGTCAGTGTTCGCTCTTCTTTCTCTTACACCTCATCTTAGTCCACCGCATCACTGATCTCTCACCACTCACAGAATTCATTGACGTCAACCCGCAGTACCTCGCAGCAAACAACTCCATGGAGTACCTCTCGATCGACGGGGGAGCCAACTACAACATGTGCCATTGTACGCACTCAAACATCTCCTCGTCCTGCTGTGCCTTGCTGATCACTCCACGTCGACGCAGTCTGGAGTAACTTCGAGATTGCCGATATGGAGTTCTGGAGAGGTGATGCGTACAGCGACTTCTTTGACCATCTCGAGTCCAAGGGCGGCTTCTATTACGAGGTACGTTTGGTCATAGGTTTCACGCCGGGGCATTGTCTCCATGCTGTATCATACAGTGATTAGTATTGACTGCCGTTCACAGCGCTGGGGTGACGCACCCGTCCACAGCATTGGCGCGAGCCTCTTCGCGCCCAAGGACCAGATCCACTTCTTCGACGACATCGGGTACCAGCATGATCCCCTGCAACATTGTCCACGCAACAACGCAGTGCGCAAGGCGAGAAACTGTACATGCATACTGTACCGCAGCTATGGTGAGCTTCTGATGTCCTCTACCCCCGTCTGGAGGCCTCCGTTCTCCATTGGCAGCCAGCTTTCAGCTCCTCCTTCTATGATTGCGTGCTGACTTGGTTGTGCTTTGAAGACTATCGCCGCGAGTCTTGCCTCAGACGATGGGAGCAAGTACGCTTATCCTGAGATCAGTGCCGGTGAGCGTGCTCGACTAGGCCATGATGTAAGTCCACCATCTGGAGCAGTTCATGATATCCCTAGTAGATATACATATGCAGTATAGCTTGAGGTCTTTCCTATTCTATTCTCTCGTAATCACAGAATGCGTCTGCTACTAGCACGACCAGCCTCGACGTCGTCCGACGCGGCAAGGACTCGGATGCGCGGGGATGACATCGTTGCGAGCCGTAGGCGCCCAGGGACGCCCACGCCTCGCCCCGGTAACTGCCGTCCGCTCATGCTGCGAGACTTCGCGCGCGGCGGCCACCTGGCGGCCACAGAGATGCGGCTCGCGGTGTCACCGTGCATGTGTGTACGCAGCAGAATTCGTACGCATCCCGCTTTCAAGAGTATTTCTCGAGTTCTGTGACTCCACGACCGTATCGCCAGCCCCGTGCTATGGCCGATGATATCCAACACTCCCTCGTACGGGCGCCGGCTATGATGCCTCTGGTGCCTCTTTGTTGTGAGCAAAGCTTCCTGCGGCGCGGCCCGCGATAACTGCAAAGACGGTCCGCTTTGAATAGACACCGCGAATTCTCAGATGGGGCATAGGAAGCCTTGATGTCATGCCGGTACGCACCTCGCCTTCTCTCCTCCAGTGCCGTCCGTCTGCTCGCCCTAGACCGTTGCTGACCTCCGTCCACTTCAGCAGCCTTGCACCTCCTGGCTTCGAACAGGGTGTGATAAACACTTCTGGAGGGTCACGCCGCACTTTTCGAAGGGATTGCCGCCCCTAATCACCTCATACCGCACGTTCCTACCTCTATACGATATCTGCTGATACTCCACGCCTGGTGAGCATCACCTGGCGAGAGCTTGCGCGAAAGCCGCTTCTGATACGGGTGACTATATACCGAAGTCACTTGGACGCCCCCTTCTGCTGAATTCCCCGTATCGCATCACGCGGTAGCGCACCTGGACGACTCGGAGCCGTGCCGGTTGAGAAGCAGCACACGCGGAGGGCTAGTATAAAATGCCGCTCGCTTGGAACTTGGGGGAGACAGCGGACGGATCGTTCACGATGATCTGGAGTCTTTTGGTGTCGTTTCTAGCATCTTTTGCCGCGCGTTCCGTCGCGGACGGCCAAGCATCCTCAGGACGTGAGTGTGGTCTTCGGTGCGCATGGCGTGTTCACATCTTCGTGCTTCCTTCACAGTTGCGCCGAAGAAATTCTTGAATATACCGTTGGGTAAGGTCAAGCCGGCTGGATGGCTGCACGACCAGGTATGCGGGGATGTGATCTGAACATAACCTCCCCCGGGTAGTGTGGGCTCATTGCTGCTTGCTTTCCAGCTCGTAGTTCAAACCAAAGGGCTTGCGGGCCATGAGCACGAATTCTACGACTAGTAAGTTGTGATGAACACACACATTGCGCTCGTAAGCAAACTCTCGTAGTGTGTCTCAGACTGACTGGACCGGCGGAAACTCCTACTACTCTAACCTGGAAGAAGGTATGCGTCACCAGTTGAGATACCTCCGACAGCTATACCGACGTTTCTGTACACAGCCGGAAGCTACTGGTTTGTACGTACTCGCAAAGCCTGGAACACATGAGCCCACGCTAACCCCAAGTAGAATGGCATGGTCCCCAACGGTGTCCTCCTCGATGATCCTACGATCCAGTCACAGGTCCAGCAGTTCCTCAACTACGTTATTGACCACCAAGACTCCACTGGCTGGCTCGGACCGGAGGTGAACACCACGAAACCGCGTTACCTGTGGGGAAGGTACGCTCCGATCACTCCTTCGACTTTGAGGAGCCAACTCGCCTGATACTGCAAATGACTCCAGATACCCATTCTTCTTCGGCGCGATTCAGATGGTCGAGGCCACCCCCTCCCTGGCCAACAAGGTGGTCCCAGCATTGCACAAGTTCGTGTCGCTTGCGAACACCATGCTGCGTAATGGCGAGGGCCTGGAGGATTGGACACGCACCCGCTGGGAGGACTTCGTCATGACCCTGCAATGGTATGCTTCGCCGTATCTCATGCAACTGTAGATTTGAGGAGGTGATCCTGATGCTCTGCGGCAGGCTGTATGATTTCCACCCGAACGGGAAAGAGGACCTCCTCATTGATACAATGAAGATGCTGAAGTACACGGGCGACCCGTGGGAGGACGTTTTCAAGGAGGAGGTCAGTGTGCCATAGCAGGAGATATCTCTTTCGCTGAACTCTTCGTGGCAATCAGTACTTCCCGAAGGTTGCCGTCGAGAACCTGCAGAATCCATTCCCGGTGTTGACCTGGCACGGCGTCAACATGGCCGAGGGGCTGAAGGCTCTCCCGGCGACGTACAGGTTCACTCATAACCAGTCGGGTGAGGTATTTCACCTTTAGCATCTACGTGGCTTCGCTCATAGATCGGCCAACAGACCTCGAAGCTGCGAGCAAGGGATGGGACCTGCTGTTCCAGTACCACGGCCGGCCATCCGGCATATACGCGGCTGACGAGTACCTCGCGGGTTTGGGGGCTGTTAGGGGGTAGGTGCCACCCATAGTCTCGGAGAAGAAGGCTCACTACTGGTGCATATGTAGAACAGAGTTGTGTCTTGTGGTGGTGCGTGCCGGATGACCCCATGCGATATATGCTAGCAGCAGCTGACACTAGGCTACAGGAGACAATGTTCTCGTAAGTAGCGCGAATGCAATACGCCGATCATGACTGACTCCTTCTTAGCGGTTCCTTCTTGTACCAAGTCATCGGCGATCCGAAGTTCGCCGACAGGGTATGCGCCTTCAAGCGGTATCATCAATATCCCAGGCTGATGCAGAGGATAGGTCGAACGCATCACCTATAACGCGTTGCCGGCTACTCTCACTGGAGGTGGGTGAAGAGACACGTTCCATAAAGCTTAGCACATGAACATACGTTATGAAGATATGTGGTCGCGCCAGTACCTCCAACAACAGAACCAGATTGCGGCGAAGAGCATGAACCCGTGAGTGGTCTCTGTTACGCTATGCAACCACTGATAGCGGATGTTGTGCTAGGAACCCATTCCCGAATGACGGGTACGTCCCCAATCCGACCACGGCTGTCGGCTCCGGTGGATGCTGATCGGGCACGACTCCAAAGACCTTACTCGAACGTCTTTGGCCTAGAGCCAAACTATCCGTATGTCGTCTCTCAATGACATCCATTCGCAATGAACATGCGGCCCATTATGTGCACTCAGATGCTGCACTGTAAACCACCCGCAAGGATGGCCGAAATTCATCAGCAACGCCTTTGTCACGACGGCCGACCAGAAGTCTCTCGTACACGTCTACCTCGGTCCCTTTAGCGTCAATACTACTCTGGCAAATGGTTCGTCCAGTCCGGCGACATGTGGCCTGACCGATTTATGATTGCATCCCTGACCTGACCACCTGTTTGACAGAGAACAAAGTCTCCGTTACTGTGGACACGCTGTACCCCTTCGGAGATACGTTAACTACGACGATCAGGGCAGACAAGGCATTTACGTACCAGGTCCGCATCCCGAGTTGGGTCAGCAAGGGCACTATCGCGATCAACGGAGGCGCAGCGAAGGCCGTTTCGCCTTCCAACGGTCTCCAAGCGGTTTCCGTGAAGGATGGAACGACGAAGTTGACTCTGAATCTGCCAGCGGACATCACCATCGGTGCGGTACCTTCCTCCCATCATCCCTCCAGAAGGACGGCACTGACATTATCCGGTCACCTTCCGTAGAGACTCGTCCGAACAACTCCGTCGCGGTTCATCGGGGCCCGCTGCACTACGCGTACGACATCGCACGGAGCCAGAAGGTACTCGCGCAGAACGCTCAGCAGCCGCTTGCTGTCGACCTCGAGTTCGACGCGACGGCACCGTGGCAGTACGCCATCGACCCGTCGACGCTGACATTCCATGGGGGCTCTCCGGCAGGCGGAAGCTTGCCGTCGCCGATCTTCGACTCGGGGCTGCCGCCGTTCACGATCACCGCAACGGCGTGCCCGATCGACTGGCCGGTGGCGGGCGATACGTTCGCAGCAGCCCCTCCGACAAACCCGGCGTGCACGGGTCCTGCGACCAACATCACGCTCTGGCCTTTCGGGGTGAGTTCAGAGGTTGACCACCATGTTTTCCTGGGACTTACGGGCCGGTCTGCAGTCGACGAAACTTCGCATCGGAGAGTTCCCGACCTTCAAGGCTACTTGACTCCGAGGCCCGAATCTACGAGGATCATGCCGCTCTCCCTCAGGCCGGACGATTTGCTTTTGTATCATAGCGGTGCATTGAGAAGTATCTTGGCTTTGTGATTGTCGAATGTCAGAAACGAGGAACTAGCAGCGGTGCGCCACAAGAGAGGATGGCACCCGCGCGTGTGGCGACGCGACGCGACGCGTTCCAGTGAGTGAGACGCCCGTTTGCCGCTGCCTCCGGGCCGGGGCTCTAGGAAAGCATGGTATGCCTCCCGATCGAGGACGAGACTACTACTAGTACGCTTCCAGCCTGGAGCGTCTGTGCAAGCTGTATTCCACCTCACGCACCCATCTCAGAGGGCATGTCTGCGCCAATGGCCCAGATGAGCTGTGAAGCGATGGGTGTGTTGGTGCGAGGAGTCCGAGGAAGACGGAGAGGAGCGCGGGACAATCGCGCTAGCGCCCGTGCGAGGCCTGGTGGCCCTGTCCCGTCGGTTGCATTTTGACTGCCCTCTCTCGCTCGCCCCCGCCCCTCCCCTCGTCCGCTGCCGAGTGGCCCGAACGCTCATCCTATCCCATACACCTCCACTCTGCTCTGCACCACGCGACTCACTACCCTACACAACCCCCAGCCACAGCCAGACACCACCGATGCCACCACAACCAGGAGTCTTCGCCGTAGCGCACACGTCCACGCACAAAGTCCGCGCTGGGGCCGCCGGCGAGCTCACCTCCGTCAATACTTCGCACTACGAAACTCTCGCAGGACCGAGCTCCAGACCGCATGGTGAGCACGACCGCCTAACACCTCACACAGCGCCAACCGTGCCATCGTAGTAGGTGCCCAAGGCGAGGAGGCCAAGAAGGACAAGCGGAGGAAGGAGGTCATAGGCAAGATCAGCAAGGAGATGGCAGACAGGCGAGACGAGTGCGTTTTCTTCATGCTTCTCGTCCCGCATGTTATACTCACCCCGCACGTCCGCCCGCCCAAGAATTGGCCGCCATTACGCGGAGACCATATCAGACCTCCACAGCATATCTATCCAGCTGTCGACGCGCCCTGAGACACTTCCCGCATACAACCTCCGCCTTTACCCGCTCTCACTCGAGCGCGGGGCGCTCCTCAGCTCGATTGCCTTCCAGGAACGGCACGCCCTGCAAGTCGTCCAGACCGCGTATGACGAAGAGCGCGAGCGCGTCGAAGAAGAATGGCGGCGCGGCCGCGAGCGCATCCGCGAACGCATGCTCGAGGGTATCGAAGAGCGGCGCCGACGTGCGCGCGAAGAGAAGGAGGGAGAGGGCACTGTCGTCGGTGAGTACCACCCAGTCGCCCGGGCTCGTCCTGCCCCGCACCCGCGCTTCCGCATCATGGGCGCTTACACACCACCCCGGCCAACGTCTAGACGGCGGCATGGACTCGCAGTCGCGTCCGCACATCACGCGCAAGCTCCGCAACAAGATGGGCGGCGGGACCTCGCCGCCACCGACGCCCGTGCCAGGCGGGCACCCCGGGCTGGGCAACGGCGCGATCGCGTCGATCAGCTCGGGGCCGGTGACGAGCGGGCCGCTGCTGAACCCGCACTCGCTCTCGGTGGACGAGCTGCCGTCGCCGTTCCCGCTGCCGCTCATATCCGCCCACTCGGGTGGCGGGCAGAGCTATGGGTACGGGCCCGGCGGGGGCGCGGGGAACGGCAGGCGGCGGGCGAAGGGCGGCGGGAGGGAGGCGCAGGCTCCCGGGACGCTCGGGAAGAGCTTGAACGTGTTCCATCCGCTGAAGGACGTGGAGTACGAGGCGGACCTAGGCGAGATCAGGAGAGGGAACAAGAGGCGGAGAGCTGCCGCCGGGACGCTTGCTGGAAAGGCGTAGCCGTCGGGTGGGCCTTAGTTCCGTCATTGTATGTCTGTATATCGTGAGTCGCAGCGGTGGATTCATATTCTTGTCATGCTGATATATCGTATCGCCTCGCCAGATGTAGGATACCACTTCTAGTTCTGTTGTGCGCTCTATCTATCCGCCCCTTTCGGGCGCCTCGTCGTTCGTCTCGTTCCGCGTGTGGCTCCACCGTCCGGTTTTCGAGCCCTCTATATCTCGCAAGTATCGGACACCGTCTTGGCGGGTGGGAAGCGCTGAGAAGATCTGCGATCGTTGGGACGTGAAGCTTTGCGACGAGACACGAGGCGGATGCGTGGGTCTTCTCCGCATTGCGAGCACCGTAGACGCGCGGGTCCCCTTGCGAAGCCAAAGAGGACCAACGTCCGCCGGTATCTGCGAAGACAGAATTCTCAGGCGCGTCTATGGGGTGTACTGAGAAAGCCGCGGGCGTATCGGTCTACCGGATTGGCTTCAGAGGTACGGCCTGGAGTTGTTGGTCCCCCGGGCAGGGGACGCTGCATTTATGCACGTCTTCGATGCCACTTCAGCTGCCAGGAAGTTCACCTGAAGGTTCGTCGGACTGCTGGTTTGATGCCTAACGCGATGACAGCAGCTTCTTTCCGTTTTCAGTTTGCCTGCTTATCAGTGCACGGACGTAAGTAGGAGTGCAGGCACGTCAGCATCGCAGTCGCACTCCCGTGTATACGGGGCCAGTCCGTGATCCGAATCCAGCTGATCCTCAAGCTTGCCGGTGCCTTCGCTAGGCCTGCTTTTGCGACGGTGCTGGGAGCATGTTCGGTCACTTCTGCCCATGAAGTGCAGGGCCAGTACACTCATGAGAGTTTTGACAGAGCATGTACGTACCACACGCGACTTGCATCACTTATTCCTTTACTCATTCCCGCATATCAGTGAAGCTAATCAGGGCAACTCGTGCGTCGGCGCATATATGCAGGAGTCCACGGGACCAGGTCGGATGCACAAGGTCGTCGCCACACACATCCTCAGGCTCCCTCACGAGAGAAGATGTCTCTGCTCGCAATGCGTCTCTGGTGAGTGGTTGCCATACGACGCACTTGCGATGAACGTATCTCATTCGCAGGAATGCAGGTGTCCGTCACGAAGACGCTTCCGAGGGTACGTACTCGATTGCGGTCGCGCACGAAAGCGTCGCCGTCTCAGCTGCGGGATAGGCCAGTTCAAGTCGGGGGCGTCGAGTCCTACATCGCGACTCCCACAGTGGAGTATCCGAAAGACAAGGCCATCCTCTTCCTGAGTGATCTCTTCGGCATCAAGTTCAAGAACCACCTAGTGAGCACCATCAAGCCGCCTTCCCGGCCGTCTGCATGGTGCCGCTTCTGACGTGGGCGTCCCCCCGCGAACAGGTAATCGCGGATGGCTACGCACCAACGGCTTCAAGGTCGTCGTCCACGACCTCTTCGGGCGATGCGCTCCCCGAGGACACCTCGGCCCCCGGCAAGGTCGACCTCCCGGTGTATCTTAGCAAGCACAGTGCTGCGCGTGCAGTAGAGATCTCCATGAAGGTCATGCGCGCGCTCAGGGCCGAGGGCGTCACCAGGGTCGGCGCGATTGGCTTCTGCTACGGCGCACGCCCTGCTTTCGACCTCGCATTCATCAACGAGGTGCAAGTGGTTGCCGTCACTCATCCGTCGCTCATCCAAATCCCCGCGGATCTCGAGGTACGTCGCCTCCGCCGCACTGTTGGAGTTTCCGCAAGGATTCTGCAGCTGCATACTGACGAGGAACGGGCTGCCAGAAATTCGCCTTGCAGTCGAGGGCGCCGCTTCTGATCAACTCGTGCGAGGTCGACCACGTGTTTCCGAAGGAGGCGCAGGAGAAGGCGGACGAGATCCTCGGTGGTGGCAAGTTCGCGCCTGGAAACGAGCGCACGTATTGGGAGGGCTGCGAGCACGGCTTTGCCGTCAGGGCTGACGTAGTGCGTGGCTCGTTGACTGATGCGTGTGGTGCAGGGAGGCTACAGAGCTTTCCAACCCGCAGAGCGACCCCAAGGTGAAGGCGGGCAAGGAGGTTGCCTTCAAGGCAACGATAAAGTTTCTCATCAAGCACCTGTGAGGTCCGCTCGTGTCGCCCCGGGGGGATTCGGATGACAAGGGACCCATACCAGCATACCCAGGAATTGGGTGGAACTGTTGGGAGACGAGCAGCTTCATATCCGCTCTTCACGGGCGCGTTTCTCGTCCATCTTGATATACTGGAACTATGCAGCGATCATTCTGGCAGTAGAATGGGCAAGTAAGTAACTCACGATACCAAAGGGGCCAGCGCGCAAACGTCTGCCACTGGCAGGGTGCCAGTATAATCATCTCTAGCCAGCACTGCGGTTTCTCTCTTAGTAGTGGGCTCCGTTCAGAGGTGTGTCCGTAACGCTAGATAGTGCTGATCGATGTACACGCCGCCGTTCCGCGAACCTGTACTGGCAAGCCTACAAGAAGAGGGCGTCCATTCCTCTTTCTGACGCTGCAGGCCTCCCGTACGCGCGAGCATCCATCCGGATATATGCTTCAGAAGTATGGAGTGCAGCCGTGCACCCCGAGAAAACGACTGCGAGGCAGCGCAACCGAACTTGGCACGCACGACTTCGACGTCCCTGAAAGGTTCAGTACCCTCGAGGCTCGTCGGACTTATCGTCCGATCAACGCGAACAGCTTGTGTCCTTGTGCGCTCGCTTCTGCTACTTGTTAGTACAGTAGTCATATGGAGCTACACCATCGGCGCACCCCTCCGATGGCTGACTTCTGAAGTTTCTACGGTCGAGCTTGCCGGCGCTGTCGCCATGCTGGCGCGGTGGGAGTGCGTATCCGTTCGGCCGGCTGGAAATGGGAGGGTAAACTCCCATCTGCCTGGAGAGTGCGCAGGAGCAGCGGACAGTCATGAGAGTTCTGACAGAGCAAGTATGTATCATGCGGAACTTTCTCGAGGAGGCGCTTGCCCGATATCGATGAAGCCGGTGAGGGCGAACTGCGTGGCGTATATATAGCCCAGCGATTGGGAAGGTCGTCAGCAGCAGCCAACCCGCAAATTCACCCTTCACACTCATCCTCGCTCACAAACCACGATGTCTCTCTGCTCGCACTGCGTATCCGGTGAGTATCCGCCCTGCGACACGTTTGCAATCAGTACATCCAATTCATAGAATGCAGGCGTCCGTCACGAAGGCACTCCTGAGGGTACGTCCTGGCCAGAACCCGCGCAGCGACAGGCCGCGATCTGAACTGCGCGACTGTCTTTCCAGGCCAGTTCACCCAGGTCGGCGGCATCGAGTCCTACATCGCCACTCCCAGCGTGGAATATCCAAAGGACAAAGTTGTCCTTTTCCTGACCGACGTCTTCGGTCTCAAGCTGCAGAACAACCTCGTGAGTACCGATGACATCATCCAGTGAAAACCCGCCTCTTGGCGACCCTGACGCGGCGGTCCGTTCCGGTCCACAGCTGCTCGCAGATGACTACGCGCGCAACGGCTTCAAGGTCGTCGTCCCCGACCTCTTCGACGGCGACGCGCTCCCCGAGGACGCCCTCTCGACCCCCGGCAAGGTCGACCTCCCGACGTGGCTCGGCAAGCACGGCGCCGAGCGTGCAGTCGAGATCTCCCGCAAGGTGCTGAGCGCGCTCAAGGCGGAGGGCGTCACCAAGGTTGGCGCGATCGGCTTCTGCTACGGCGCGCGCCCCGCGTTCGACCTCGCGTTTGGCAACGAGGTCCAGGCGGTCGCGGTCTCGCACCCGTCGCTCCTTCAGGTCCCCGCTGATCTCGAGGTACGTTGCCTCTGCCGCGCTGCTGGGATGGCTTGTACTGACAAAGTCGGGGTTTAGAAATACGCGTCGCAGTCAAAGGCGCCGCTCCTGATCAACTCGTGCGAGGTAGATGGGATGTTCCCGAAGGAGGCGCAGGAGAAGGCGGACGAGATCCTCGGCGGCGGAAAGTTCGCGCCCGGATACGAGCGCACTTACTGGGAGGGCTGCCAGCACGGCTTCGCCGTCCGGGGTGACATGGTATGTCACTAGCTGACGTAGCTGGTACTGGAGAGGCTGATAATCGTCTTCTTTGCAGAGCGACCCGAAGGTGAAGGCGGGCAAGGAGGGTGCTTTCAAGGCGACGGTCGATTTCCTCATCAAGAACTTGTGAGGTTCACCCGGGTCGTCCGTGGGATCTGGAGCAAACCGTGACAGCGAACCACCGCCACCATGAACATATATCGCAAAGCTCGGGGGTGTCGTGTACCTGCAGAATCACAATAAATGTACTATCTGGGGTCAATAGCCTCGTGCTTCGTCAGACGGATGTATATATGCGATGATAAAGAAGGTACAAGGCAAGCGTGAGCACTTTTGGAGCTGAGCCGCTATGGCAGAAGCGATAGCACCCTACCGTAGAGCGGGCCTCGAAGCATCGTAGAAAGGCTTGTCTTCGATTCTGGTATCCAAACCGGGACATATCGTGTGCACAGACCGACGTCTGAGTGCGAGTCGAGAGGCTCATACGCGAAGTCGCAGACAAAGTGGTGCACGCCGGAGACCGCGGAGACAATGCCGGGCGAACGGAGAAGCATTACCAGAGTTGTGGTGGCAAAACTGCCGCTTTGAACGTCCGGTAGCCTGTGAAAGGAGAGAGTGGTGTGTTCCAAGAGTGCGTGTTATCGTGTGCGTGAGAGGACAGAGGCTGCGAAGCGCATGACGCGGTCGACGATTACAAGGCCGTAAGGCCTGTCGACGTCGACCACATCCCGCAGCGTGAGCCAGGGCGTGCCCATGCGGAGGCACGAGGTGTGGTTTTGTAGCATCCCAAGAGCCGACGGATAGTTCAAGAGCGCGTCTGGCATCGTATGAGACATTGCGTAGAGAACATGATGATCGACTGACCACACTTATGCTCGCCGACCCCATTATACCAGTATATGCAAGTCAGATCGGTGGGAGCAGTACTGTGCACCGGGCGGTAAGGGAAGTCGGCCCTTCACCTGGAAGAGCCAGAGATGAATACTGTCTCTTTAACAGTCGACTGCAAACTCCACCAGTGACGGAATGTACCGCTAGCAAGAACTCACCTCCGAGTCCAGTTTTAGCATCTTTAGCGCGGCGTAACGCACCTTCTTCCTTGCTAAACTCCGGTAGTCGAAAGAGTCCTTGATGAGATCTGCAATGCCAATGCATAGAAGATGTTAGAGTAGAATTATAGTGTGCAACCGTAGATGTTCAAGCCGAGTCACTGCCTACAAGAATCGGCAGAAGGCGGCGAGCGTCGCAGATTTATTGACGGAGATGGTCAGACTGGTGATTGGGTACCGGGCAAGGAGAGCGCGGTATGCAGGAGGATACGGCCGCTCATATGTCATCTCGTCGAGCAGAAGACTCCGCCGACGGCCCATCTTCCGGACCCATTCGTTGCGCCCGAAAGGCAAGTATTGGTTTTGCGCTTCGTTTCCTTTCTTTCCGAACACATGAACATGGACGAACTGTGCAAGGAAAGGGTGCGGGGTGAGGGTCTCCGAGAACGTGTTGATGTCCTTCGAGCGGCCCGAGATAATAGCGGTGTACAGGTTGAAGCGGCGGCGAGTCAACCAGTCTCGACAGGTCAGAGCACAGGTAGAGTGTTTGCTAAGAGGAGATTGGGCGATCTTCCGACCTGAACAGGTCTTCCCGGCGTGGCTCGCAGTAGCAGCGGTCGATCACGTTGTCGCATATGTCCAGGGGTAAGCCAGATCGTTCCATGGTATACGAGTCTGTGCCGACTCAAGAGGACTAATGTGAGCCGCACACGGGAGCACAGATGAACAAGAGCCGAAGCACCTGCAACTCCTGATATGCAGCAATCACTCCGCAAGCGACTCAACTGAGGCGAGACAAAGGTCGAGCAGAGGACCCAGATTGAGATAGAGGGCTGCGGACTGAGTAGGTCCAACGCAGTTCCGACGCGTGAGTTCGAACTCTACTACGTATGAGCATTCGCCTTCTACGTTTCGATCGCCGGTTCTCGTGGCCTTATGCTCAGAGGTCAAGGGCGAAAACCCATAATACGAGTCATGAATGGTGGACAGCATGTAGACTGGGCAAGTCATGAGCCACATCAGACTATAGCTTGACAAGGACTCCGCCGAGCCGCCGCGCACCTTGTCCAGCCTTCGAGGGCCCCATGCCTGCGTATATGGTACTGGGAGATACGGCCCATGTACCTGTGCGAATGGCCGGTGTTCGACTGTTCGGCATGCCCTGGTGCGGACACGTTGTGGTCAGCTGTGTGGTAATGCTGCCAGGCGTATCGAGCATGGACAACAGATATCTGGGTTGCTGTATTCAGAGAAAGTCTGAGGAGAAGAAAAGCGAGGAGTCCGTGAGAGACGGAGAGGAACTCCAAGTAGGCAAACAGTAGCAAGGGACCGATCGAGAGGCACGGGCGTCTACTACGGGCGGTGGCGTAGTTGTGGCGGGGAGCATCATCGACATGCCCGAGTACAGGTTGTCCTTGTTCATAACTTATCATGTTCTCTCTCTCTTGTACCTGTACATCACAATAACTCGTCCGTCGTCACGTTGTATCTCTATTTCTTCCTCTCAAGCGCACCTAGGACTCATGCCATCCAACCACCATGTCTGAAGATATGCCCGCATCCTGGCGTTCTATCGCCTCCGCCGCCTCCCGCTCCCTCAAAGGCTACATCGCCCAGCAGCGCGAGCTCAAACAAGCCTATCCGCTTTCGCGAGGCGCGCCGCCACAGAGCTCAGAAGCAGCATCAAAGAAACAGTCCTGGAGCCAGTGGGCTGGACAGAAACTACGGCGCGGCAGCCAGAACGAATACGACGTCTCCGGAGACCGGCTATCCCTATTCCCTGGTTGGGCGACGCGTCGGTATCGCGAACCGCGGAAAGACGGTCAGGAAGGTATGTTAAAGCGATCCAGGAGTTCCTTGTGGCGTCGCAAGAGTAATAAGTGTTTAGATATACCATTCGACGTCGATGTCTTCGTCTCCGGGTATGCCTGCAAGCTTACTGGCGTCGGATTCAACACTCGTGCCGGCAGAGCATTTCTGCGCCTCGCGAAAAGTAAGCGCGTCGTGGCCACCACACTTGCCCACTGACGCCGCCATCAGGCTTCGCCTCCCTCCCCAAGTTGCCTAATGTTGCCAGCGCTACCACCACAAACACTCCTCTTAGTAGGTCCACCGAAGATCTCCTTGCACACACGCACCTGCCGCCGCTGCCGGACGAGATCACAGAGGAGTCCGAGATGGAGGCGCTCAGCGATAGGCTCCACCGACTAGAGTTCGACACACGAAGCGTCGACAGCGGACGGAGCGGGCCTGCTGCGCTTTCCGTAGCTTCCTCTTCCGACACACACGGTTCTCGCACCCCGTCGGCCGCTTCTGGGGCTTCTTCTAGCCATCCACGCGACTCCAACCCGTCACCACCGCCTTCTGGTACGCCGTTGGATTCGGGTTCAGCTTCGGGCTGGTCTGATCTGCAGAGGTGGCACGCGAATCTCGAGGCTCGATTGCACCCCTTCTGGTCTTCTGCTCTGGTCAATCGGACTGTGCGAGTCTCCCTGTACGCCACCAACCCATCGCTGTACGATGGTGGCACGGATGAGTCTGTCTCCTCGGAGAGCTCGGAGTCGCCGGAGAAGCAGCCGATCATGACGCGCGAGGTAATCACTGGCGTCGACGGCTCGTTCCAGGTCAAGTTCTCAGTGCCCTGGGAGCATATGTGCGTCCACCCCAGTGCGGTGCACATCGCCTTCGGCGGGCCAGATCTCGAGCAGGATCTGTTCGTTGTCGCCGAGCTCCTCGCGCCGCCTTCTCCAGGCCCGGGGACCCCAACGACGCCTCAGGGCCCCTCCAGATACACATCGTCGTTCCCAGCGCAAGCCACGACGTCGACGTCTATCGCCATCCCGCTGACGCACTCCTCGATACGCGTCATCTCCGACATCGACGACACCGTCAAGGCCTCAGGCATACTGGGCGGAGCGCGAGCGGTGTTCCACAACGTGTTCGTGAAGGACCTGCGGGACAGCGTGATCCGCGGCATGGGCGACTGGTACACGAAAATGTGGAAGCGCGGTGTGCGTTTTCACTACGTTGTAAGTGCCCGATACATGCACGCGAGCTCTCTTTTGGTTGACTATGATTCCTCTCAGTCGAATGGCCCGTACGAGCTCCTCCCCGTAGTGAACGAGTTTCTGCAGATATCACGGCTGCCGCCAGGATCGATCCGGCTCCGGTCGTACGGCGGGCGGTCGCTTTTCAACGGCCTGCTCTCCGCGCCGGCGATGCGGAAGCGTGCAGGGGTGCTCGACGTGCTGAACCACTTCCCCGAGGCCCGGTTCTTCCTCGTCGGTGACTCGGGCGAACAGGACCTCGAGCTGTACGCGGAGATCGCGCGCGAGCGGCCAGACCAGATCCTCGGCGTGTTCATCCGCGACGCGGGCGTGCGCGGAGAGAGCGTGCGCGCGCTGGACGACCCGACGGGCGCGGATGCGTTCCGCGAGGGCGTCGGCGCGGGGCTCGGGACGCCGGGGAGCGCGCCGGCGGGCGGGGGCATGCGCGGGGTGGGGAGGCGGTTCACGGCGCGGTATGGGCCGTCGAGGGCGATGTCAATGTCGGATGCGGATGCGACGCCGCCGCCGTCGCCGTCGAAGCCGTCTCGGACGTACTCGGGGAGCGACGTCATCGGTGCGCCGGCGCCAATGCTCGCAGACGACTACTTTGGGTCGGGCGCGCGTGCGCACTCGCCGATTACTGAGGAGCCCGGTGCGAGCCCCGAGATGGGGACGCCGAGCTCGTTCCCGCCGGCAGGGTTTGCGCGGCCGCGGGCGTCGCCGGGGTCGGGGGAGTGGAGGGACATGACGGGGCGCTGGCAGGCGCAGACGGCGGGGATGTCGGAGGGGGAGAAGAAGCGGTGGGAGCTGCAGATGCGGGTGTGGAGGGCGCGGATGGACATGCCTGCGCACATTCCGATACGTGTGTTCAGGGAGCCGGAGGAGTGCGTGGAGGTGGACGAGATCCTAGATAGGCTGCAGGTGCGTGGGCTGGGGACTCGGAGTCGATAGCACGGCGATGTTCGGTGACTGTCGCATGCAGGCTTGAGCTCGGATCATGACACGACTGGAGACTCGATGGAGAGGACACATATTCTGTACAGGTACTATCCTACGGTTATGATACGACGGGGAGAGTAATGCACTCGTTATCGTGAGTGCTGTATTCTGCATGGACACGGTACTTATGAAAATCTGGCCAGAGGATTGAACACGGTTTCGTCTGGTGGGCGTGTGCTGTTTCTTCTCGTCCAATTCTCTGGCCATGGAGCCCAAACAGCTAGCACGGGGAAAGCGCAGGATCTCAGAGGCCCATGACGCACGCGGAACTCGGGCCCGGCGGGCATTCAAATTGGATGAGATTGCTGTGCACAGGAACCCCAGTTCGTCTGCAGTTCCTGGCGCGCTCTGGGGAAGAATACATATGCATACAGGGCCTTTGCCTGCCGTTATGCATCCTGCTTCGTCACCTTTTCACCGAGGCAGCATTAGCCCGGACTCTCACTGCGACCGAACACTCAGCATCGCAGCAGCGCGGTAATCCCTTGTATTTTGCTCTGGGGACGCTGCGGACGATACGGCGAGGCTTCCCCGAATTCGCGGATGTTCTCAAGGACCGAGGCTGGCACTGCATGTACGTCACCGTCATGAGCTGGGGGTGCCTTTTTCTGAGACTTTGGGCACGCCGTCAGCCTGTCCGACCACGTCTGGCAGGCTGCTGATTTCGCGCAGCTCTGGGCCCCAGGCCGTTGGGGGCGTTTGTGTACGGGGGATGCGCGCATCCGGAGAAGAGCAGCATAGGTCAGGCCAAACACGAACAGTAAATTGGTTTGCTTTTATTCTTTTCGTCTCTGCGAGGCTATGGCTCCAAGTGCCCGCCCTCCGCGGTTGACAACCGTCGCCATCTCTGCTGTGCACAAGCTCGCGCCATTGGCCATCTCGCCTCCGAGTCTCATCTGACGGACGATATCGGAGGCTTGACCAGCTACCGGTAAGAAGACGGTGTACATTCCGCCACGGTTGTAAAGTCGGACAGCAACCGTCCCAGCTCGATGTATGCCTCATAACTCCATGCGTCTTCTGGGAATATGGCTCATGTCCCCGTCTTCGCATTCCTCAGGTCGAACGGTCATTGGTTCCAGAACTCGCCGTATGTTGTCAATGCGTCATTGACTTCACGTACCCCATGACCGTCCCTCTAGCGGACGCATGGCCGACGGAAATTCGCAAATCGTCCTCGAGGTGACGCAGGTCTGGCGCGGCAAGGACTCCGAGGGCGAAGACCATCCCCTCCACTGGGCCCTGACCTTCAAAACTGCAGGCAAAGACGACCAGCAAATCGGGAACCGCTACACCGTCGCAGGGAACACCGACACCTACTGCTACGAGGTCGTGAAGGACGTCCCCCTGCGCGACGAGACCTGGCGTGGCTCCCTGTCCGTCGGTCGCATTCCTGCGGAGGCCATCCCGAGGTTCGAGCGCCTCCTCGCCCAGATCCCCGTCACCCGCTACGACCCTTCCTGGAACAGTCAGAACTGGGTCTGGGCCAGTCTCCGCGAGCTGAGGAACGCCGGGTTCTCCATCGAGCCGATCTTGTCCTGGTCGCGGCTTCGCAGTGACATGTACGACCTCCTGGAGGCATGGGAACGCGGGGACATCTGAAGCTGAAGGCTCGTCAGCTGCTTGCGACACGACTGGCGAATGGTGGGGACGCTGAATTAAACCTTTTTATCATTGCTGCTTCCTGGACGCTGGTCGTCAGTGGTCGTGAGTCCTGACTTACCCGAGCATGCGATTGGACCTGTCCACCTGACTCCCTGCCTCCCGTTAACTAGATGGCAACCTGCGGCACTGTTGACCCTTCGCACAAAAAGGAGCTCCCGCGATGTTCGTCCGTCGGGTGGCACGGAAGAGGTTGCAGAAGCGTCGGTTCACTTCTTGACTTCTCACGCACAAGCTTTTCCGTTACTATGTTAAGTTTCGTCTCGCCTCACTTACGGCTCGCTTCCCTTCTATTCAGACCTGCTCCGAGTACAGCAGCTCCTAGTAATTGATGTTCATGCTCAAACCGCCCGGTGCATAGTGAAGCTCACCGGAATATGTGCGATACATGTGTGGCCTAAGTGCGGCTCAGGCCGAGCATGTCTTTGAGCACGACTACAAGAATTCCGACTCAGATGGGTGTCTACCATATCCTCTCCAATGTCTCCTCGATGTCTCATACACTGCTCAAGCATTTCGTGCTGCATATGTTAGCCCTCGAGGCACCGCAGAATCTCACATTTGCGCATCGCAGGGCGCACTGCCACAGCACTGCGCATCAAGCAGGTCAGACTCGCGTAGGATGCGTGTCCGTGGTAGGCGACCTCAATCGTCTTGCAGACGTGGCAGGACGCGCCGTTGCAGCTGTTGACCCCGTCACGCGCGCGCGTTCGGAAGGGACTCTTTCACCGATGCACTTGGTCTCTAGAAGGGACCAGGCCTCTTCGTGCAGCGCGCACCTCCGGCGATCCCACTCGCGGCCTTCCTGCACACGCACGTGTAGGC
The DNA here is from genome assembly GCA_022385805.1 of Pilatotrama ljubarskyi. Lineage (NCBI taxonomy): Eukaryota > Fungi > Basidiomycota > Agaricomycetes > Polyporales > Polyporaceae > Pilatotrama > Pilatotrama ljubarskyi. Next base: position 71,766 of record MU277699.1, on the reverse strand, counting down.
TCGGGATAGCCAGCGAATACAGTACTGCTCTTCGGGAACTCAGTACGCCTCGAGTGGCCCGTGATACAAGAGCAGGTTTTGCTCCACCTGGAGAACGATGCGCGGTTGCGAAGTCCGTGCTGGCGGAGGGGAATTTCCAGCTTTTTACCGACCCTCGAGCGTCCAGACACACAGTCAACGGGGAAAAATGGCGGGTCAATGCAAGGACTTCCAGGAAGTGATGACAGAATGAGGATATACAGTGTACAAGTACCATACCATATCATAGGATAACATACATCACGACACGGGTATCGGCTGTGGAGACGCCTTCTCAAGGCTCTTTTCCGACGCGTTCAGGTGTGACTCGATGTCCGCCAACATTTGCGTCATTTCCTGAGAGGCATATCATCAGTGATTTGTCACATGCAACGTATACACTCAGGTTTTCGGAGGATTCAAGTGGACAGCGCATGGCCAGGACCTCGAAGGGTCAGCTATCCATTACCCAGCCAAGACACTGTTCACACCTTCGTCTAACGAGGACTCACCGGATTGGTAGGCTCAAACGACAGTCCGAGCTGGATAGCCTCCTTGGCTTCCTGGTATCGCTCCAGCTTCATGAGCGCCCGTGCCTTCCGGAAGTGACCCTTGCTCCAAGGTCGCTTGAGCTGGATGACGGTCTCAGCATCGACCAGCGCACTGATATAGTCGCCAGCCTCGTAGAAAGCAGCCGAGCGGTTGGAGAGGATCATGGAGAGTTCTTCGCGCATGAGCTGCTGCGCCTCCCATGGTGGGCGCTGCACAGCAATGCTCGCGGCCATGGTGTACCGCTGGATGGCCTGGACGTGGAGGCCGCCCTTGAACAGGGTCTAGCAGCGGCGGTACGTCTTCAGCACCTCACACAAGGGACCTCAGAGGCAGTATTCCACGCACGTTTCCCTCATCTTTGGTGTTGTTGATTGCTTGGGAGAGGTTCTGGGAGACTACCTGCGGAGGCGGGGGACAGCGCAGGTTCGGGTTCGCGACGAGGAGGCGGGAGAGGCGGTTGAGCGCGCGGTAGTCCTCTCCGCAGTCAGCACACTTCTCCTGCTTGTGCTTCCCGCAGAGCACTGTCGCGTTCTCGGGAGGGCCGAGGGCCAGGTCGACTGGGCGGAAGCTCTCCTCGATGACGGCCTGCATGAGTGGGTCCGGCGGACGCATGGCCATGGTCGCCTGCTGTTGTTGCTGCTGCTGTTGCTGGGGAGGAGGGCCATGGCTGTGGTTGTGCGACTGCCCTGGAGCGTGCGAGTGCGAGTGGGACATGGCGGCGGAGGTGGAGGTGCGAGACGAAGGAGAGGTGGCTGCTGTAACTTGGCTGGACGCGGTACAGTACGCGCTGTGAGCGCCTAATGCGCTGCTACGCGGCGGCGAGCGCGGACCGTCCGGCGCCTACGGGGTGCCACGTCGCGCGCTCAGTTGGTGCCGATGGCACGGCCGTTTGCCCGTTCCGGCAAGAGCTTAGGTAAGCGAGGTGCCACTGTGGGTTTGGTAAGCTCCAGCGGGGGATACAAATTTCTCACTCGCCTTTGTGGTGGACGATCACCATCTCCCATCTCGACTCGTTTCCAGCTCAACGCTCATAGACGAAAACTTGACAACTTCTCATACTCTTGTTCTTTTTCTTCATCCATCCTTAATATGTCCAATGGAATTGTAAACGGTACCGGATTGGAGAATCAGTTTGGTGAGTTGCTCGTCTTTCCCGTCTCCAGCCCAGAGCACGACTTTTCTGACCCTCGTCGTCTTTCTCGCAGCCTCTCTCGGTATCAATGGCACAAAATCTGCATACGTTCCTCCTCATATGAGGAACTCGCAGCGGGCTGCTTCTAATCCCCCGCCCCCTCCCAACGGGTGAGTTTTTCCTGCTTGTATGCTACGTGTCTCAGACGATTTTGACGCTGGTGTGATAGGAACGGCTGGAACGACTCCCGCTCCTCTACTCCCTCTTTCCGCGGCGGCTACGCCGCCAAGGAAGGAGGTTTCAACCGCAGCGTCAGCGGCTACGGCGGTCGTGGAGGTGGTGCCGGAGGAGGCTGGGGTGACCGCCCGCAGTCCAACGGTTACCAAAGCGGTCCTCGCGGTGGAGGCGACGGCCCCCGCGAAACCTTTGGCTATGGTGTTTGGAAGGATGGCAAGCACGTTCCTGGCGGTCGTAACATGCGTCTCGAGAAGGAGCTGTACGGCGAGGAGAACGACCCTTCCAAGCAGCAAACCGGTATCAATTTCGAAAAGTACGACGACATCCCCGTCGAGGCTACTGGTGCCGGTGTGCCAGACCCTGTGACGGCCTTCACGTCCCCGCCGCTCGACCCTGTTCTCCTTGAGAACATTGGCTACGCTCGTTACAGCACCCCGACTCCCGTCCAGAAGTATTCGATCCCTATCGTTGCTGCAGGCAGAGACCTCATGGCTTGTGCTCAGGTAAGCCTGCGCTTTTGCAGCAGTTCGAGTCCCGTTTCAAGTATGGTCGCTGACGTTTGCCTTTTTAGACGGGTTCTGGGAAAACAGGCGGTTTCCTCTTCCCCATCCTTTCCGCTTCCTTTACGAACGGCCCCCGCGCTCCTCCGGTCGACGCCCAGCCCATGGGCTACAGCCGTGGTCGCAAGGCTTACCCGACTGCTCTGATCCTTGCACCTACTCGTGAGCTGGTCAGCCAAATCCACGAGGAAGCCCGGAAGTTCTGCTACCGCTCGTGGGTCCGACCTGCGGTAGTTTATGGCGGTGCCGATATCAACCAGCAGCTGCGGCAGATCGAGCGCGGCTGTGACTTGCTCAGCGCCACCCCTGGCCGTCTTGTGGACCTGATTGAGCGTGGGCGCATCAGCCTTGCCAACATCCGCTACCTCGTCCTTGACGAGGCTGACCGCATGCTCGACATGGGTTTCGAGCCGCAGATCCGGCGGATCGTGCAGGGCGAGGACATGCCGGGCGTTGAGGAGCGTCAGACGCTCATGTTCTCAGCGACATTCCCTCGCGACATTCAGATGCTCGCCCGTGACTTCATGAAGGACTACGTCTTCCTGTCCGTTGGTCGCGTCGGCTCCACCTCCGAGAACATCACTCAGAGGATCGAGTACGTCGAGGACCAGGACAAGCGTTCTGTTCTTCTGGACGTCCTGCAGGCCAACGGCACTGGCCTTACCCTCGTCTTCGTCGAGACCAAGCGTATGGCCGACATGCTCTCCGACTTCCTCCTCGGGAACCAGCTCCCGGCGACCTCCATTCATGGCGACCGCACTCAGCGCGAGCGCGAGATGGCCCTGCAGACCTTCAAAACCGGCCGCACGCCCATCCTCGTTGCCACCGCCGTCGCTGCTCGTGGTCTCGATATCCCGAACGTCACGCACGTCATCAACTACGACCTGCCGTCCGACATCGACGACTATGTCCACCGCATCGGTCGTACCGGCCGTGCTGGCAACGTCGGTATTGCGACCGCGTTCTTCAACCGCGGCAATCGCAACATCGTTCGCGAGCTCCTTGAGCTCCTCCGCGAGGCCAATCAGGAGGTCCCCACCTGGCTCGAGACGGTCGCCCACGAGTCTACGTTCGGCGGCGGCTTCCGCGGCCGTGGCCGTGGTGGAGGTGGCCGTGGTCGTGCTAGTGGCAACCGTGACTTCCGCCAGGGTGGCGGAGGCGGCTACGGCGGCCGCGGCGGTGGAGGTGCTAGCTACGGCGGCCCTCAGTATGGCGGAGGAGGAGGTGGAAGCTACGGTGGCGGCTACGGCGGTGGCGGAGGCGGAGGCAGCTGGTGGTAAACGCCTACCCCGCCTGTTCCCTTCCCACGTCCTCGACCCCTTCCCAACGATCCCAGTTTCGGTTCCGCTTCTCGACCCGACGACGTCTTCTTTCAAGATTCGAATCCATGCCATATGTCTACGACGACCCATGCATCGACTCCGCCTCGAGGTTCCCTGATTCCATACTACATTCCATGTTCTCTTCCTACATGCGCTGCTCTCACACGTCTCACGCTCTCGGTCTCGTTGCACCACATCTGCTCATCGTCTATCGTACGGCCCTACTAATCCGCCCCCATCGTCTGTTTCAATACGCAGGCGTCGCCTCGCCTCGCCCGCCCTATCCTTATTGCAGCATCACACTTCGTCCATAGAGGTTTGTTCGGGGCCTGTCACTGTCAGCATGAGCAGAGCTATAATGTCTACCTTCGTCTCGCGATACCCTTACTTATTGCGACGCGCAGTCGGACATTCAGATATATCCTAGCACCACGAGACAATCCGTTAGAGCATCGCATCGCACACTCCCATGTACCGTAGTAGCATTTCATTTTCTCTCTTCACCTGTCGAGGCACTCGCAGTCGTTGTAAATAAATGGGTCTGAAAAATTTGTTTGTGGCCGGAGAAAGCTCTGACGAGCATCGCAGACGACGGATCTGCAGCCATTGCATGAGCAGTGCGTCTGGTGGGGAATATTCTGAGCGTGAACGAATGAGCCGGATTATGGGCCGGATTGCGGTGGCTGAGCGGAGGGAAATCAATCTCTCAGGTCGGCAGCAGCAGGCGAGCGCAAGAGCCCTGCCCCGCTCGACTCCCTTTACACACTTTCAGGCCGAGCTCTGTAACCTCCTTTCACCGACCAGCACTCTTTGCGTGCGGCACAGAAACATTCTCTTTGCGCATTCTCGCTCTCTCGATTTTGCATACTCTGAAAGACGAAGCGCCGCGGGCCACGTACGAAGACGATTCGACGACGGCCACACAAAGGACTGTTCGCACTCGCATAGCTACAGCAGGCTGCAGAGCTCACGCTTGTACCGGCCACGTACGCACGCACGCGCACGCCCCGCCGTCCGCATACCCCCATTCCACGTAAGCCGTCGACTATTGCCACAGATCGCCCGAAAATCGCAGCCATCCGGCGCGGGCAGCGTCGCTCTCCTCGAGGAACACCGTGTGCTGACTGCGAGCTCATATGCTCCGCTCCCTCTCCCAGCTCCTCCCAGGCTTTTCCACCACCGCAAGACCGCCACTGCACCGTTCACAGCCAGCATCTTCGCCAGCTTCGTCCGACCCCAGCACTCCTGCGAGCACAAGTACAAACGCCGACATGTATCGAGCCCCCTCGCCCGTCTTCGACGTCCCCGAGCTCCCGACGCTCCGCCGCGTGAAGCCGCTCCCGAAGCGCAGACGCACCTCCGACCACGCCCCGCACGCCCACCTCGACTCGAGCGGCGCTACCACCGGGCAACAAGACGCCGACGGCCACACGGCCGAGCAGGCAGACGACCACGCCGGCCGGGATACGCTCACCGCGCAGCTCGCGCTTGAGGCGTACTACATGCCCGTCCTCGGCGGCGTGCGCGACCTCTTCAAGCAGACTCCGCCCGACCCGGACTCGCGCGCGTCGACGCCGCTCGACCTGAGCAGCGCGCTTGCGGGGCTCGGCACGGGCTTCGGCTTCGGGGTCGGGACGGGGATAGGGTACGGGTCAGGCGGGGGAGGAAGCATAGGTATGGGGATGATGGACGGCCGGGACGGGCTGGACGACGACGAGAGCGGGGACGGGGATTACTTGGACCATCTCCAGCAGCCCGGGAACACGAAGAAGCGCAAGGTGCCCGCGAACATGTCCGGCTCCGCGCACGGGCACGACGGCGCCTCGACAGGCTCCGGTGCAGAAGACGAGCCCGCCGACCACGGCATCCCTTTGGGGCGCGAGCGCGACGTCGACTCGAGCTCCCTCGGCAGAGGAGGCGGCGTCGGAGGAGCAGGGGGCGGCGGGGGGATGGTAGGCATAGGGGCTGGGATAGGGTCCGTTCTGGGGACGCAGGGGGTGCAGGTGCGCGGCGGGCGGCGGGGCCGGCTGACGCGCGCGACGCTTGCGGGGCTGCAGCACAAGGAGATGCTGAGGAGCCGGAAGCGGCAGCTCGCGGCGGTGCTCGGTGCGCTCGCGCACGGGGACACGCTCGCGCTGGACCAGGCGCTCTCGGCGAGCTACCCGTTCGTGCAGACCGGCGTGGACTATCGCAGCGGGGCCCCCGTAAGGGTGCGCCCGTCCCGCAGAAGGGAGGCGAAGCTCGCACGGGCGTTCAGGGCGTACAAGGAGTCTCTCGCTGCTGAACACGCTGAACATACTGGAGAACAAAGACAAGACAACGATCAACAACCGGGCGACGAGAACAAAGCTCCGACAGCGCCTCCCCCGACCAAATCGCCCCTGACGCAACCACCTCTAGAAGTCCCGTCTACCGAGTTTACGTTCGTCTGCCACAGCGCCAGTGAGTGCCCGTCCCTACGTTCTCCTGTCATTCTGACCGAAATATCCTCACGCGTTCTGCGAAGCCTCTGACCGCCTCGTCGCGACAAAGGAGGAGGTCGCGATCCTCCACAGCCGGTTTGAAGAGGAGCTCGCCCGGCAAGCCGCCAAAGCCGCCGAAGCCGCCAAGCAGGCCGCCGCCGCCGCCGCCCTCAGTGGGCCCGTCGCCAAGCGTACGGACCGCACGAAGCCCGCTTCGGGCTCGGGGGGCAAGGGCATGGAGCAGAAGGGCGACCAGATGGCGCTCGGGGGCGCCGCGGCGAAGGGCAAGGGCGGGAAGAAGAAAAAGCGGTCGGCACTCGCGAACGCGTCGAACCCGCACCACCTGCGCAACTACGTGCCGTCGCGGCTGCCGCACACGGGCCCGCCGAGCGCGCAGCAGGTCGCGCAGAACGCACAGAACCTGCTGAGCCCGCTTCCGCTTCGCTTCTTGTCTGCGGAGATCCCGCCTCGGCGGCGTGGCAAGAAAGCCGCCGCCGGCGCCGAGCAGCAACAGCAACAGGCTCCTCAAGCACAGACACAGCAGCAGAAGCCTGCCGTGACGCCGCTGCCGAACCTGACGAACCCTGCGGAGGAGTGGATCTGCCCATTCTGCGAGTACCAGCTGTTCTACGGGGACGAGCAGAGCTACCACCGCGCGGTGCGGAACCGGAAGAAGATCCTGCGGCGCCGCCGGCGTGCGCGCGAGCGGGCGGCGGCGGCTGCGAGCGGGGTTGCTCCGGCTACTGCTGCAGCGCCGTTCGACAAGGCCGTCCACGAGGACGGGCATTCGGCTGTCGACGTCCCTGCGGCGGCGGCAGCGTCGTCGAAGGAGCCCGCGCCATCTCCGGGGAAGGCGGCGAAGTGGAAGGAGGGCGATAGAGGGGGCCGGGCGGTGGCAGCACACGCTTGATGCAGACTGTGGTTCGCCCCGTGCTGGAGGATGCGGGGATGGAGAAGACGGATGTGGATGTGGATGGAAGACGCGAGAGACACAGCCTACGCAGGCATTGTAGAGCGGAGATGTACTACACGCAGAAGCGGACACATGCATACCCCTGCAACGATGCAAGCCATGGAGACGATTCCGGAGGTGCAGACGGGGGATGGGGCGGACTGCCTGATTGAGAGCTGGCGGAGAGATCGGATGTGAGAATCTGAATCTGGACAAGGGGCGGGAGGAGGAGGAGGTGCCTGGCGATTGCATCTGCCGCGTTCTGAATCTGCGCTGCTCAGTGCTCTGATGGGTGATGGGATCACGTGTTGTGGTTGGAATTGACGGCAGCTTCAAGCTGAGAAGCTTCTCCGATTCTCAACAAATGTCCGCCAGCGCCTGTCTGCTCTCCCGCCTCCGCCTTGCTCTGCAGCCGTCCGCTGTCGCCCTCTGTGCGCGCGGTGACCGCTGTAGACGCAGCTGCTGACTGTTCTGGTCCATAACGCCGCAGAAAATAGGACCGACGGACGCGCAGCGGTGTACGACGCGCCGGGCGTCGTCGGCAGTCTAGGGTGATTTAGAGTTGTGTTTTACTCATACGCGCCGGTTTGAACGAGAGTGGGCGTTTGCCGCCGGGGCGTCCGTTCGCGACCATTTTGCACCTCCGCCCGCTGCCTCGACGAGCGCACGCGTGCAGTCCCAGGCCAGTCCGCCAGCCCGTAAGCATCGCAGAAGAGCCGCTGCAGACGAGAAGTTGCGGCAGAAACGTAGGTCGCGTCCCGGTCCATTGTTTCTGAGACGACTGCAGTGTTTGCCGCGTCGGGGGCGTGATGCTCGTGGCAGTCTAGTGCGAGTTCCAAGATCCAGAGTCGATCGTCGTCGTTTGTAGCAGCATGCACATATCTTCCGCCTTTCTTTCCTGCCCCGCACCTCGACGGTGCCCCTCCGCCCGCCGTGTCCAACGTCCCCCGACACGTCGTGCTCGTCCCCCGCCCCGCTTCTCCCACCCCCGAGTACATGTCCCCGCCCCGCCTCGCCCTGCGCGCCCGTGCTGCTGCTTAATGTACATGTGCCTCTGACGACCCCCCTTCTGCTCCCTTAATGCCTCCCTACTCCAACGCCTCTCATGACCACGCCCCCGCGCCCCCAGACTCGTCCTCCCAAAATGCCGTCGCTGACCCGCCCCGTTCCAGCGCTGCCGCCAAAGCGACGTCCTACACCTCGCTCAGATACGCCCTCGCAGACGGCGAAGCAGAACTCTACCACCGCCAGGTCCTCCCCTCCGCCGCACACATGAGCACCGACAGCCGCTACATGTACCACCAGGCCCCGCCCCAGGAGTTCCCGCCCCCTTATCCGTACGCCTCCTATCCCCCCGCCGCACCCTACGAGAACGGCCAGTACGCCCAGGGCTCGTCTCGCCCGCCCGTACGCTCCCCTCCTCCTCCCTCTCAGCCTGTCCAGCATCCTCCTCCTCACCCTCCTCCCGCACAGTACGGCCCGCCACAGCCTGCGCCGGGCTATCCGCCCCAACAGGGATACCCGCCGCAGGCGTACGGCGTCCCGCCCCCGCCGCCTCAGCAATGGCAGGGCGAGTGGCCCCACCACCACGGTGCACCTTATCCGCCAGGCCCTCCGCCAGGACAGCAGCAGCCGCCGTACGCACCCCCGCCTACTCGGGCCGAACAGCCCCAGAGCACGGCGCACGACGACAGGCGCTATCAGCAGCAGCCGCCTCCCAGGCCCGAGCCCCGCAGGACAGACGAGCGTCCCCCTCAGCGGCCGGAGGCCGCCCCGCCCCCTCAACCGGTGCGTAAAACGCGGGAGAACGAAACCCAGCCGCAGGCCCAGCCGGTGCCCGTCCAGGCGCAGGTGCAGCCCCCGCCGCAAGCACAGGCGCAACCACCACCACAGCAAGCACCAGCCCCGCCGCCTACGCAGGCGCCTGCTCCGCCGGCCGTCTCGCCCGTAGGGATCGACTTCAGCAAGGTACGTCGCAAATCTGTTCCTTACATGCGTGCATATCCGTTGACCGATGCGGTTCGCAGCTGCTCGAGTCCTATCGCATCATCATCGACTCGGCGAACGCGCTCGCGTACGAGGCGACCCAGCCACGCGCCGCGGCGGCGGCGGAGACGATCGAGCGCATGCGCCAGGCCGCGTCGTACGGCGCGCAAGCACTCGACGCGGCCGCGAAGCGCATAGCCCCCGAGCCGCCGCGGCCGCCTGCGGGGACTGGGGCCCAGGGAGCGGCGGATCGCACGGCAGAGGAGGGCGAGGGGGACGCCGCGAGGGGACGACAGGTGCGTGTGACGGCCGCTCAGCTTGCGCGGCGCCACTCTGACCATCCTCTCCTCATCCGCTGTTCACTCTCGCCTCGCCTCTGACATGGCAGTCGGAGAATCAGCCCGCGACCGAGGGACAGACCTGCCTGGGCTGCAGCGCGACGTCGACGCCGGAATGGCGCCGCGGGCCAATGGGTGAGTGGTCCGACCTGCTCCTGCACTGCTCTTGTCCCTTCCACCTGCGTTGGACGGTCTACTGACTTGTCCGGACGCACGCGCGCAGGCCCCCGCACGCTGTGCAACGCCTGCGGGCTCGTGTATGCCAAACTGGTGCGCTCTGCTCTCCCGGATTCGCGCGTGCAGCGGCCGCTGACGTCGTCTGTCTCTCTATTTTTGCTATTCGCTTGCGCATGCGGGATATGCCGTGCGCTCGCTCCTGACAGATCAAGAAGCGCACCCGAGATGGGACCGGCGTGCGTGGGCGCGGCGGTGGCGGCGCGAAGGGCGGCGCGGGGGGCGGAGCTGGTGGTGGCGCGGGGCAGAACACGGCGGCGTCCTCGGCAGACGACGGCGGTGCCGGGTCGAGCGGCGGCGAGGGCGGCAGCGACGACGACGACTCGTACGGCTCGCAGCAGGATAGACGGAGCGAGATGGGCTACGCTGGGGGCAGGGACTGAGGTCGCTCTGAAGCTCGGCTAGCTGGCCGAGTCCTCAGGACGGTGCTCGCCCTGCCGTTACCCCGCCCTGCCCTCCTGCTGTTGCTGCTCGATATCGTGTTTGCTGTTTTCGCGTCGCGCTGTTCGTCTGTTCTCCGCCCGTCACTGGTGAGCTCTCCGTGTATCCTTTCGTTTCGCTGCGTTTGTCCCGCCCTTCTCTGTCTCTTGTTCTGTCTCGTTCTTGCAATTCGTCTCCTGCGTTTCGTGTGGCTCTGTGACATATTCGTATCCCATACCATAGTCGTCCCCCGTCTTGCCTCTTCGCCCATCCTCCTTCTCATGTTCCTGCCCATCACCGTGCCCCATACGCCCGCAATCCACACCCTTGTACCGCACCATTCCCGCTCCCGCTCTTCTCCCACCGTCTGCCCGTCCGTCTACCCGTACCCGATGCCGTTGCCGTACCTCAGCCATGTCGTGTGTGTAATATCTGTCCGCTGGATGCCGCTGATCTGGCTATACCTCACCCCCGATCCAGGCTGCAGCCCGGACCGAGCGGCTTCTCTGTCAGCCCCTGGCACCGTGCTCGATCTCACCGCGTCTACGCAGAGTCGCGCCCGTCGCAAGTTCAGAGATCGTCCCTCGTCCCGAGCCGGCCCTATAGGCTATCGCACCAGAGTCCCCTCGTCTGTCTTTCGGACGCGCGGCCTGCCGCGACACGTACGGGAGCATGAGCCTCGAGGCTACCCTTCCTCTCCGTCCCGCGAGCCCTGATTGGCCTCCCGCCGACGTCGAGCGTCCGCCGGCGGCGTGTTGCCCCGTAGCTCGTCTACCCGTCCACCCGTCCTCATGCGCCGTCAAGCACGCCGTACGGCCGGCGTCGGCATCCCGTAAAGTACTAGCCCGCGCGGCCTCGTCGAGCGTTCACGCTTCGCCGTTACGGTCGCACCAACGTTCAGTTCTAGCTGCCCGCCGTCGCGCCTCGCGGCAGCGGGCGGCGGGCTTGCGCGACAGGCGGGTGAACGGTGAACCTTTTAGTCTGTGCGCGCTGACCGGACTAGTGGCGAGTACTGTCCTCCTGAGTACGAACCGTGAAGTCTGTCGGGCACCTGACTTACCGGATATCCAGTTACCCTGTGGTATCCGCACATATCCCGATCGGACGCGACGACGCGTCGATGGCGGCTGGGAAGCTCGGAGAGTTGGACCGTGCTGGAATCTCGCGGGTGCACCCGAGCGAAGTCGGCGGTTCATGTGCACCCCGCCTCCGTGCGGTCGTCCGACTCCGCGTTTCCGCGCATCCGAGGTGGCTGCGCGCGAACGGAGGTAAGGGCAAGCCAATAGACCACTCGGACTCCAGCCCGAGCCTTCGCATCTTCGAGTTCTCTCTGCTCTGCCTTGCCCACCGTCTTTTGATGCTGCATGAATCACTCGAAGACAATGTCACCCTGTGGCCTCGCATCCTTGATGACTGGTACGATCAACGAAGTAGCTTGCGTCTGTTGGACGTCTTCTCGTGCCATATAGCGCGACTATAGTACAATCTGCTACCTGCAGATGGCCGTAACTGCAGACCGTAGGCCATCGGAGCAATTGCTTCTTGCTGACCGCAAGTCCAGCCTCCAGGTACACGCGTGCACCGCAGCCAGCTTCGAATCAATCGTTCAGCTATCTCTGCGCTCGCTGTGGCCAGAGAACCGAGGACGCGAGCGTCCTCCCGCGAGGACGAATCCCAGAAACTGTCCGCGGTGACTGGCCTGCGACAGTCTGCCACGGCCGGCGCGCACACCCCGCGCGGGGTCAGACAGCGCAGAGGGCCGCGCGGCGAGGGGGATTTACGTACGCATAGACGTCGACAGGCTTCGCAGGAACGTCCAACTTACGGCTCTCGCGCGCGCGGAGGGCTTCTGGGAGGCTGTCTGGCAGCGTGCTTCGCTCCGCAATCTCACCCAATCTCGGCCGGCGTTCCCATGCTAATACAGCACGCCGCCCATCTTCGCGCGCCGAAGGGGCCCGCCTTCGAATTCGACGGGCGGTGCGTGGATCCCAGCCGCTACTATCATGGACCCAGTGTTCGAACGGGGCCCAGTGTTCGAACGTTTCCGCTGTAGCCCTTGCACACCACACCCGATAACCTCTCAAATTTACAGGTTGTTTGCTGGGCATCCCATGAACATCCTTGAACAAGAAG